>WSZQ02083795.1:0-30364 GCA_019419845.2 Weissflogia rhopalogaster
GCAATCCATTGCCGCACAAGCAATATTAACATCAATAAACCAAATTTCAATCACCAACCTCATCAACAACGTAATCTTCATTACGACAATAATTGAATTAGAATTGGATAATCTCAAACTGAATCTATCGAGTCCCACCGGAATAATCTGCTTTCCATAAAATGGCAATTTCTGCACGTGCCCCGTCAAAAAATATCAAAAAGTCGCATAACTGATGCAGCGCCTTGCTGGAATAAGTTATTGAATTGATTATACCTTTAACGCGATCGGTGGGCGAGGTATGGCAAAAGTTGGCACGCGAATGGCATGCCTCGCAGGAAAGAAATATCCACGTTCGCAATGCGCTGGGTTCTATTACTTTTGACGCTAACTTATTTAGCTGTGCGACGTGCGCGCACGTATCGCGTGTATATGTGCACAATGTACCTCCATCCACAGAACGCCGCCGCCGCCACCACCGCCGCCGAACTAACTCAACTAAGTGATAGTTGGTGATATAACGCGGCAGATTTCAACCGCCCCCGGATCGCCAAATCGAACGCAGCGAATTGAAAAGACCGGTCGTAAATTATGAACTTTACATGCCCGAATTTCGTACACAAATTTGCTTGCCAAATATAATCCATCCGAAAATACGATATCATCTCAAAGTAAACCCTGAAAAGTGAATATACTTTGCATAAATAGATTGTTATTACGTAAACTACCTTTGCAAAAATCATACTTTATGACAAATTGCCTAATTTATTTGTTGTTTCTACGATAATACGTTAAATCAACGTAAAATACATATTAAAACTGGAACAATTGATGTGCAAATAACCTTGAGCGTTTAGCGACATATTTGTAGCACAAGACGGGCATCAACAACGATGCAAATGCTAATAAAACTGCGAAACAATTAGTACTTATTCGCCCACGGTTTGATAGCCGCGTGTTTGCGCAATGCGCTTGTTATAAATAATTGCATTCAAGCCCGGCAACCGTCGAGTTTAGCGTTTGTGAGTGCGTTAGTGACATGGGAATTTAATTGGACTACTGTTGCAGGGGAGCAGGCGGATTTGCTGATTTCTTTTCAACGTCGTGTTTGAGTCCGTTTAATTTGACTAATCATCTTCGCTGCAAAGAAGGCGAGGAGCAGAAATGATGCCCGGAATTGTAAGTTTTCATTCATTTCACTCATAATTTAATTATATTGAAAGAATCTGATTTGGGGTAGTCAAGAATGAAGTTAATTACTGTTGGGTTGCCCAAAGAGATGAGTTCGGATCGTAAAAGATGGAGTTGACTACAACGGATTAGTGGAGATTGTGGAGTTGATAAGGATAGGTGAAAAATATAATGATGTTAGATATAATTTCGAGTGAATGAAACAGTGGACGAGATAGTTGTATTTTGAGTGGAGAAAGGGGGATTCCCCTTATCCGACTTTAAATTAAAATATGCGATCATAGATGACCCTCTGCTTAGGTCCGAGAGCCCCCTCTCTCTTGACTCTTAACGTTGATGGGGGGCTAAGAGTCAAGGATGCTTTATTTAATTCGGTCGTTCTTGCTGCTCTAACAGTCTAATTGAGTTGCTTAATAATCAAATTGCCCCCCTGAGGGGCTCTTGCCCTTTAGGGTAAAACTTCTCTTTTTTGACACGAAAAGTCGAACACTATCTGATTGAATTTCTTCAACTAGCTAAACTAGCTACTTGGGAGGGAGGACAAATACAAAATTTGTTACAGTAACGCTGAAGAGATTGGGAACTGCTTTAGTAGAGAGTACAGGACATTGACATTAGTAAAGAACCTCTACTAAAATAAAATCACAAGTGATTGTAGTAAAATGCGTTGTACTATTATAAGAAAGCTTTTCTATTCCTAAGAACTTTTTGGCGCGTGGTAATTAATCAAACAGTCGAAATTAAAAATGAATTACCACCTCATTAATTATGCCCTATGAAACTAAAATCAAAAAGTTACCGTGAGTGACGGTAATCGCATTAAATTTGCATTTATACGGCCACAGCGCCCGAAACAGCCTGCTGAGTGCGGATGCAGCATCGCATTCACTCACACCAATCCATTATGCATGTCGGTCAATGCAAATGTCATTGCTTGCAAATTGCAATTAACTAACTGCCTGACACCCATCCATCTCAGCGAGAGTGGGAGGACCGGATGAATACAGCCACCCGACACTCAGTGGGCTGAGAATTAATAATGCACGCTCGAAGCACTTCTTTTGTTTGAAGAGTATTCCCCTGGAATGCTCGAAACTCGATAACAATCGAGTGCGTTTTAAATTATTCATTAGTCATCGAAATCGAAATGTCAAAGTAGGTTCCAGACTACGCATCGGATATGTATAGCCTAATCTTCGACGGTTGCTCAAGTTCTGATTGCTTGAGCTCAACTTTAAATAGATTTTGTTTTATTTTATTTTATTGAGTTTATAAGAAAGTGGTAGTAAGAAAAGATATTGAAAGTAAGAAGGTTACAAACCTAAATAAAGTGCAAAATATTAATTTCAGAGCGATGAAATTCAACTGAAACGTAAAACTACCAAGATAAACATCAGACAATGGAATTCCAGACAGAATATACTAGACTTTTGTGTTGTTCCCCTGGGAAAAACTTTAATTTTAAAAACTGGTATATGTTTGTCTCTAATCCGTTGTCTTTTCCTCATCACTGGCAGCCGCAATTCTTGTGGTTCCTCCAGCAGAAACAGCAGCAATATTCCCCAGGGATAGTAAAAATTCCAAGAAAGAAGACGTTCAGCAACCAGAGATAATCTCTAAATGCTAATACGCTGGAAAAGCTCATCGCGTGGAGCGTACGCTTGAAAAAAGTTGCGTACTTCCAAGCGCGTATCAGTATTCCGATAACAGTGTGCCATATCACCATAGCTGTCGTACCAGGCGTTCCCATCAATGAAAATAAAAGTTTCTCAGGTAAGGCTAGTGGTCGTTTCAAAATTGTTTTGTAAACACCCTGATTTAATTGAATTAAACTACGATTGAAGTTACTTGAATGGTGAGGCAATGGAAAAGTGTTCCCTATAATAAATTGGGGAAACTTAGGTATAGTAAGAGTAAATGATGATTAGCGGGTACGAAATGAAAGTGGTTAATTCTATAGAAGAGTTTCCACTTCTTTGAAAATATAACTTTTTT
Organism: Weissflogia rhopalogaster; assembly: GCA_019419845.2. Taxonomy (NCBI): domain Eukaryota; kingdom Metazoa; phylum Arthropoda; class Insecta; order Coleoptera; family Staphylinidae; genus Weissflogia; species Weissflogia rhopalogaster. The sequence continues at coordinate 3,166 of WSZQ02083795.1, forward strand.
GCATACACGCTTGAGGCCGTTTTCCATATAATTTGTTTGAAACCCCCGTGCATAATTGAATAAAACTGCAGTTCAACTACTACGAAAAAATATCCAGAAAACACGCCGGAAAAGTACGCAATAGCTGCGGGGAGTTAAAAAAATTTCCATCATTAATCACGATCGTCGCCGGCGCGCAGTTTATAGGCGGATTAAATCTAGGCGCGCATAAAAACCAATCTTCGCCGAATGGGGATTTTGAACAACTTCCCCACGGTGATCTATATTTTCATTTCTGGCATAAGCACCCGCTGTGGATTTTTGATGCCGATTTATTCGCGCTATGAGAATATTGACGTCGGCCGACGTACCGCCAAATTGAGTAGTGCAATGATGGCATATTTGGTGTGGTGTATTGGCTGAGGGTTCAGTGAGGGCGTTCAGGATAGTTCAGATGGGAAGGGATGGCTCGCATGCTTGCAGAGGTGGACGGGTTGAATATATGCAAATGCGCATTCCGTGTCGGTTTATCGCGATAAGAGGCGCTGATGACAGGTCACTATGCCACAACTTGGGGCACAATAGTGCGTTGCTTTGGTCGTTAAATTGGATAAGGGATTTCGAAGTGAGGACGTGAGAATGTGAGGACGTGGGAATGGGTTGCGGGCATGATGAGGTTGAGGATGATTCTGGATTGTCGATTTTAAGAGATTCACCATAGTTCATTACAAGATCGCTATTGAGAAGGCTTAAATAATTAATTTCTATTGGATTTCGAAGTGTGGAGGTGTGAGATCCAACAATAGATTTAACCGGACGGAACAAAATAGAAAGGAGTGGAATAGAACCGAACAGAGTACAATAGTGTGGTGGAATGGGTTAATATAGAGTACATAAAGGAGAACAGAATATCAGAGTAAATCAATGCTGGTCAGATAAAAAAAACTGATCAGATCATGAAAGAGGGTATAATGCACGCTCGAAGCACTTTTTTTGTGAAAGAGGGTATAAAATGAAAGAATGAGAGAATATAACAGACCAGAGAAGGGCAGAAAGCAGACTAGAGAGGTCTAGGAAGAAGGTAGTTCAGTCATTAAATCTTACGAAGACATATTAGACTTATCTCAATAGACAAGACTACGGAACAGAGAAGACTCTTCAGTCCATCTCATCTGATATGACCAAACATAGTAAAACAGATCAGATGAGGACATTACAAATTTCATCAGAGTAGAATAGAGTAGATCACCTCAGGGTACCACAAAGCCGAGCAGAACACAAAAGTAGATCAACCCAAAGAGAATAGCTGAGAACAGAATTGGGAAAGGAAATTGCGGAAAGGAAATTTAAGAATATAAGGAAAGACAAAAATCATCAACGATAATCTACAATTGAATAAGAAAGAAACTAAAAACACAAAAACCGAAATAATACCATACTTAAAGTAAACGTTGTCTAAACTAGCAGGAAATTAATCGCAATGCTGCACAGCAGCAAAACCCACAAGACTTACTCATTTTTTTCAGGGAACTAATGCCCCTGCCATTTGTTCACTTTACATAATCAAGATAAGAGCTAGAGATATACTTAGAGCACTCACCGACGAACGGCACCAATCCCTCCTGCTCGTAGTCGGCGATCGTTTCCTTTCCGCTACATTTCCTCTCGTCGGCGTTGCTTGCTACAGGACCGTCACCGCTACCGCCACCGGTGTCGCCATTAGCAGTCTCGAAGCTGCATTTGTTGTGCTGGCTCCAGAACTCTCTGAACCAGACATTGCGGCAATTGATGCGCTTGCCGACGCCGTTCTTCTTCTTCTGCAGCGTGCTGTTGACGTAGTTGCATGAGTCTCGGTCCATTTTCGGAATTAGCGACTTGTAGTAGTCGTCAAACTCTGGAATAATGAGGAAATGAGTTAATACGTTATTCTTAGGAGAGCAGAATAAAACCGGTGGAATAGAACAGATTAAAAGGTTGTAACTTTTTGCTCATTTAGAAACGAGTATAATTCGTTTACAATAATTTAGGAGTTGTTATACTAGATGTATTCGAACTCTTAGAGATCTTTTAAGAGAAAAACAAGGCTACTTCATATAATTTCGGAACTTGTTTACCAAGAAAGCACTAATCTATTAGCAAACGTTATTTATGTAGATCCAAAAATATCAATGAAAAAAGGAGATCTCCACACCCGATCATACTAACTTATAAAAACAGTACGACAATGTAAATATTATTGATTCCATTCCATGTTTAATTATCTTTAGGGCTAAGTGTATTCATTATTCGAAAGGCTTTCCGTGTGACGTGCTAATAAACAAACAAATCGTTCAAACAAAACTATTCTCGTTTCCATTCTCCATCGATTCCTCGTTTGCCACCACTTCCACGCCCTTCTCCGATCTATTGACATCTAATAAAGTATATTTCCCCATGCCACAAGGGTCGGATCGAACCCGCTTCTGCTGCTGACTCCTCAATAACTACTTGATCGCTTCCAGTCAAGATGAATCTCATTTGGAACTATGCAGAACTTTGATACGATATTCATTTCATTTTCACGAAATTAACTAGCGAAATGAAATTGATTGAACTCCTGAACTAACAAATTTCCTCCTACATATAAGGTCGTAAATCAGGCTGTTTAGTAAGGCAATAATTACAAAACAGTTGCGCTTGAACAATTATAGCAGAAAGAAAAGGCCGAGGAAAAAACGCTTGAATCAACAGACGCGAAATGAGAAAGGCGCACAACAAAATACAAAAAAGCGACAATCACGAAAATTGCTTTTTGCATGACTTCGGCTTGACGTTTAACACTGTTCTGTTCAGTATCAAGATCCACGTTGCTTTCACGGGGTTGGATTCTTTTATTTGAGTTTACGCCCATCTTCTTGAATGTCTTTTAATTTTGGAGTAATACTGCAAGCTCTGCCGCCGTTGGTTCAGGGGTGATAATTACTACAAGGCGTGATTATTTAGCTGCGTAATTATTTCAGTCTCTGTTAGGGAACTTTTTTGGGTTGGAAGGTTAATGTAGAGCAATGAGGGTCGAAGCTAGCTGTTTGAGGAAGTAGGCAATTTTTCATGTTTCATTAGGGTGTCCTTTTTAGTCGAGGAGTTTGTGCTTTGTTTAATGGGCAGTAATTTGAAAGGTTTTCGAAAGAGTTTCTGAAGAGAACAGGTTGAAATAGAATAAGGAAAAATGTAAAAAAATATATAATAGGGAAGCATGTAATAGGATATTTTTAATTTAATTAATTTTTTTGTGGTATAGAATTCAAGAATGAAGGGATTATAATAGAGCTCGCTAGAGTATAAAAGTGTAGAAGAGTGAAAATATGGGAAGCATTGGGTTGCGCAAAGCAAAACAGAATAGAAAAAAGGTAAAAAATCACAGAAAATGAGAGGTCAGGGTTGTGAAGTACCGAGTAGCACCGAAGCCGATTAGAGTAGTAGTGGGGGTAGACCCAGAAACATCGAGTAGTATCTACTCTTTCACCCAAGGATCAGTAAAAGCACTACTAAATATTAGAATAAATTTCAATAAAAATATAAAATTTCGACTTTTGATGATTTTATGTTGAGAATGCTAAGAATCTGGTATTGCAAACAAACAGTGTTTCAGTGGGAAAGAATCAGAAAGGTCTGAATTAAAAGAAGGGGATAAAGACCCTAATATAAAGGAAAATAAATAATACTTCAAAAATTAAAGTTAGTAGTTGAATTTTCAGAGCGAGAACAAGTTACATTAAAACCAAATTGAATAAAATAGAAGCACTAAACTGCCCCTGGAATGCACTTTGTTCATGGATAAAGAATGAATATGATAAAAAGTATGGAAACTAATATTTAAAAATACGTTACACGTTAAAATTAAAATAATTAAATATATTATAAAATAATAAAATAATTAAAATATTTCACGTTGTATAGGAAATATAGACTACAGAGCAATGAAGAGGCATTGTACGATAGTAGTGAGGGTGGTTTCAGAATTAGCGATACTACACTACTGAACCGTTGATATATGAAGTCAATTATATAAATGAATAAGAAAACGGTAATTGGAGAGAACAGGAGTAGTAAACGAAAAGAAGTAACAGGAAAGTGAATTTACTTTCTTTAATTGTCGTATCATTTAATTAACATGGAATAAATTATGTTATAAATCAATTCAACATTAAATCCAAGTGAATTTTATTAACTAAATTAAATTCTACTGTAAATCTTCCGCCGCTACTAAGAGAATAAAAATTGGGAGATGAGTGATAGGATCGACTGGGGCCATCAAATTGTTCAACGTACCCAGCCAACCACTAAAAATAAACGCTTGCGAATGGGCCAATTACGAGCACACTGACGGCGTGACAATTTCAGACGGCGCGGATACATTTAACGCTCGTCCATTAAGCCAAAACCCTGCCACCCATCAGCATCTCGGCGACTAATTTATTCCCGGGGATTTAAGGTAATTCACCGCCCGCCAAATCTTTCGTTATGAATTATTTAATCAAAATACATTTGCATATTTAATTAAAAAAGACGAACAGCTGAATGATGGAACAAAAAACGCATAATAGCTGCTTGCGTTCATTAAAAAAGTTCATTAAATAGAGATTAAATCTTTCATATTAAATATTTTTACAAGAGTCTAAAAAATTACAACTTCATTACGCCTTAGCTGAAAGTGTTTAGTGAAACCAGGTTTTGTTGGGGAAAACTATTAATATAACTTGAGTGAATTGCGAGATTTGACGGCGTTAGAATAAGAACAAAAAAACGTATGGAAACTCAATTTCTCGCTTGGAAAAGTCGGCGTGATGCTAAGTGAAAATTTCCTACCGGTAAATCTAACTTGGAACGTTTTGGCGCGTTCATCTTTTTCGTTTGTGTTCGCCTTGACGTGGTAATATAAACGTATCTCTATAATGTTATTTATTTGGTGGCGGCGCCGGGCGGAACTCGACGGCGTCGCGACGCGTTTTATGAAGTACATTGACGTAGCACCGGCTGAGAAAATATCAGGAAATGCCTGAAATGGATATGCGGAAAAACGGATATTCATAAAATGGACCTTTTTGCTCACCTGAATAGTAGACTTATTTAGGTCAGGTTAAAAAAATGGACAAGTTTTAAAAGCAATCTAGTTTACTATTCATTTTTATATAATTTTTGAAATTGAAACTTCAGAAAACAATGATTTTTTTAATAATTGCTAATTGGTACATTTTATCGAAAATATGGCGATGATACGAAAAGTAATGCCCCCATATTCGTCAAAACCAGTGTATGTCCTTTTCCATTCCATCTTTCATTGTGAACTTTAATTGCAGCTCACAACAAAAGTTCAGCAACATTTTCTGATTTACTGAACGAACTTCGCGTCACTTGTTAGGAGGAATTTACACCTCTCTGATCTTCAACGGTTGCCAAGTGAATACTAAGCAACGTAGCGAATCACAGATGAACTAAATCGAAAGTCTAAAAACCAAAGAATAAACTTTGCAAAGACGTATATTTTGCTAACAATACAGAATGTTCTTTACTAATAAGGGAACCTTACTTTTGGTACAACGCGCTTATCAGAGGTACCGTTCGAAATTATCCGCAGAAATAATCTGAATCAATTTAAACCAATTAATATGAATTAAATTTAATAGCATTAACATGTTAGCATACAATTTAACCACTAAAACTTTGACCAATCATTTCGTAATTTCAGGAAATCGAAAATATTTCCAGTAATAAATCGCAATAAAACCGGTAAAAAATGCATATGCAAATATATTTCATGAATACGTTTATTGGTCATGCCATACCCACTTTTATGCGTGTGTTTTGAAGCGAAGAATAATAAATCCAATGTGATATTTAGACAAACTTTGTTGTGACAATGACAATTAAAACTGCAGGCGATGGCTTTTTCATAGGAAAACAGAAAAAAAGCAATCCACTAAAATGTCACACCTAAAAATTCTATAAAATATTGAAATCAATCATGTTTGCACTTTTTGTATGTATGAAGCTTTAAACAAATAGTTTGCATCAAATACAGTTTTTTAATTGATTGTAAATAAAATTATCATTTTGTAAATTTAATGTTTTCGATATTACGTAGCAGAACGGCTATTCACCTCACTGTAGGGCAGTAGAGAGAATGGGTCTGGAACGTATCAAAGCACACTACTTCAGGAATATCATAATTTCTTGAAGTTATTTTAATTAAAAATGACAAATTATATGATTTTCTTATAAATCAAGAAGTTTGAGTGAGAAACCTTTTGAAACAAATAGCACGAAGCTCCAATTGAATAGAAAAAGCAAAGTTTGCTTCTAAAGGGTCGGTGGAACTGTCGCCTTTTTATACTTTCAAGTTTAACGTAGAATATTTGAATCCCTCCTCCTCAGCCACACCGATAAGAATCGCATTTTCATCGGAGTAAATCTTTGCGTGTTTCCCGGCGCCTTCGCCATTCCATTCAATTTGCAGCCGGGTGGTTTCACGTCGTTTATGTTTGAAAAGTAAAATAGATGAAATTGTTTCGGGATTATACGGTAGGCGCAAACGAAATGAGTTCACGTGTGTCACACGAACACACCTTCCCGACGTCGTCGACGTTCCCAGAGTTCAATAAAGCCGCTCGCGAATAAAGAGATAGATGGCGAAAGATACGCCCGTCGCCTCCACCTGAATTTTAACATTCTAGGAAGGAGCAATCCACGGCGCAATCGTCTGACGTAGACGATGAGGAAGACGTCGGAATGAAAACATGTTGGCCGGCGAAGCCGAGGTGAATGCGAATACAATTGAGGGAGGGCCTTGCCATGGATGGAATGCTTCACACCGTCCTACACGTTCGTGAAATAAATACGAAAAGGAACTTTTCGTAGTGTTTTTTGACGACGATAGGTGCGAGGTAAAGATGTAAAGATATAAAAGTTGTTTTGAGTTTGTGCCCCGGCGAAACTTTCACCGATGGGCGAAAATCGCGCTCATTTGTTTGACATTCTTGACGAAACGAAAACTTTAGAAAGCTTTTACGAATACATTGTTATTCTTCCTCACAGTTGAATAGGATTGAGTTAGGTTGAGTTATAGTAGTTTGAAGGATTTACATCAGAAAAATATACGACGCAGCAAAAGCGAGAACATTATAGTATACTGAAAAGTTTTGAAAAGTGGTGGGGGTAGATATACAACCAGCAAATGCACTCTACTATAGGTAAGGTAGATTCTCTTTTCAAATATTTTGTATTAAGGATGAAACAGCCACAAATGCACCATATAAAAAGCGTATATACTTTCTATTATCTTAAACTTGGTTAAATAAGTTCAGATTATAATAAAATTATAAATTTTACCAGTAATACTAGACAGTACGTATTTTACGTAAAGATTTCTCTTTGAAAAGTATTCAATCTGGAAAAATATATCAATCAGGTAAGTGTTGATACTACTAAAATTACAACTTTATACGATTGTCATCCTTTGAAAAGATATTTTACGTCAGTTTCAAGAAAAACCTTCAAAAGCAACTAACAAACCTACTATGCTGAATAAATCGTGGTGGGGCAGGTTTAGAACCTCTCTAAAGACACTAATCAAGAAATATCACTATTTTAATTGTTTAAATGACTATTAGACTACAATTTAATCAATATTCCACTCAGCTGAGGCGAAAGAGCTAAAAAACAAAACTATGACTTTAAATGGTTGCCATCACTGACAAAATTTTACGATCACTTTCTAAAGTTTCCTATCTTTCTTTCGATGGCAATCTTGACAATCTCCTCAAAAACTGTTTCAAGCTCTACCGTGATGATTGCAATCGCCACTAAAAAGGCAAAAACTCCAGCAAACTTCGCAAACTCTACGTACAATACAATAGCACCCGAAACACACATCAAGGGACTGTTTAAGACACTTCCACAGCATGGCAGAGAAGATTCTCACCATGCACAAATTGCGTACTTGCGGAGCAGAGAGCAGTTACCAGATATTTATTGTATCGCTTGCTCCACTTGGAAATACGGATACACATGCTACCCATGCCCCGGAATTGCTATGTTTTCCTCCATAAGGCGAACTAATGTAGCCGTCGACTCCTCAACCTAACCAGGATATTCCTTTCCGGGCATCGTAAATATTATGGCACAGCAACGAGAGTGCTCCTCGAGAGGCGAGGATAAAGCATTCCTCCGCGTAAGGATGTGTATATGAGAAGAGAATTATGAGGATAACGTTGATAATGTATTAGATCTATTTATCTGGTGCTGGAGTGCTGGAGCAAAATGACACGTTGATACCTATCTTAACACCGCAAAATGTTGCGCATTTGCCAGCTCTTTCCTGCTGGTTCTTCTATGAATGTCTAGAAAAAGTGGCAGGAAAGCGTGTCGCATTTAAAACGTGGTGGAAAACGATGCTTTCATGGCGGGAGTAATGTATTACCGGAGGACTTCCTTGTGGTTTATTGCAAGTAGAAAAAATCGAGTTTTTCTTTCTCTCCCTATACGGTTGCAATTTTTCTTTGTTTTAGTAACACATGAATGAAGAATGTTCTTTCTTCAATTATTAAATCAATTTCATATGTTTTTCGTGATATTTCTTCATTTTCATTGTATTTTTATCAGGTAGAGTGTTTTTATCAGTAACTGAAGTATCACAATGAGTAAAAAGTAGTAGGTGTGGTTGTAGAACCTGCGTGAAATCACTAATCTATAGTTTCATAATTTTTATTATTCTGGGATGTCAATTCTAACAAAATTTTAAATTATTTAACATAGGATAAAGTTATAAATTCACTTCTTGATATGAATGATATTAAAACATCAACCTTGACTTGGATCTCATAAATTTTGTAAATATTTAACATACGAATAGTCCTGAAAGCATCAAGATTACTTGTATACTTTTGATCTTACATTTGACCGATATGCAATCAGGAATCGTCAAATTAAAATTGAATTTAAAGAGCTTTCAATGACAAGAAGACACCTTAAATTTTAATTGTACATAATTAAATCAAGCCTTAGTGGATATTTAAATATCCCCCTTATATTACCAATTCCTATCTTTATTACACAATAAACGACTGAAAAATGAAACCGTATAAGAAATATTTTGTTTTGCTCCCTTTTCTTTCTATAACGCTATTCAATTATTATTTCAATTCCGAGCATTTTCCCAATCTGACGTAAAGCTTAACGCTTCTAATATTTCCTTTGCCGAGAGACTTAATCCGCGCAATTCCTCGGATTTATGTGTTTTATATTATTTCTAGGTATTATACCATGAGGGGTAGAGGACTTGAAAAGTGGATTGTCCCTAATCGCACAATGCTTCGCAATGATAATAGATACAATAATAAAAATCATAACTGCCTTAGTTTATCATTAAACTTATTAATGCCGGCCGTAAACTATTAAAAGCAGCTCCCCGCCGTGGTTAAGTCATCGTGCAAGTCGTTAGGCAAGTAGTAAACTAAGGCAGTTCCAAGTTGGAAGTTATGAACACGTCTGGTGTTGTGCCGGGGTGTTGCCTACCCACACACGCCAACAAAACTCACCTTTAATGGCGTTGCGATGCGGCAGGATGGTGATGGCGCCCTCGGCGGCCCATTCTTGATCCCGCACCGGATGCACCTTCGCGCCCCAGGAGTCGCTGCCGATCCACAGGAAGTGCGATGTGCGGTTGGCACGTATTGTGGCTTGCAGGAGTTTTCTGCGTGGAGGAAATTCGCATAAATTAGAACAAAAAACGTTTCTAAGACATTTTAGTAGTTGCTATTGATTTTTTTGTTCAAGTCCTTCTTTCAAATATTGAAATTTGAAAGAATCAAAACGAAATTTGAAGAATTGTTAAAATTAATAGTAGGGAACGTAAAATTATATATGAAGTGTCATTTATCGAGTTTCTCTAAAATTACTATTATCTGTACTACAATCAATGAAAATTAGTGGGGATGGGTTTAGAACCAGCCTAAAAACACTTCGACCAAACAATCGTATTTTTATTGAACTATATATTATTTGCCGGAAGTCATTTCCTTTTTCTTTGCATATTTTGAAGCATTGCTTCAGTTTTTCAAGTCAGTATTTCTAAATCAGTATTGCCATCTATTAAGAGTAAAAACATTAAAAATCTAAATATTGAAAGAATCACTTGCAGCAAACTACACCCGGAAAACATAGAAAATGATTAAATACTTTTTTCGTCTTTTAGACGCTTGATAACACTCAAGAATGTAAAATGTGAATTGTGAAATTTAAAATCGTGCCGGCAACACAAACGAGCGGCGTTTTTATGATAATGAGGAGTATTGTATAAGAACGCAGTCGTTCTCAAACGAAATTAAGCAAAACGGGAGCGTCGAGAATAAATTTCAACGCGTAAGCATAGAATGTTAAAAAATAAGAGTCTCAAAAAGACAAGAAATCGGGAGAGGGAAAGAGAGAGACAGGACAGCCAAAAACTCTACAGAGCTTTGTAGAATACTACGCCATTATTATGCTGAGCTTTTATTTCCTATTTTTTATGACTGTGCGGATTTGGTGGCAATTTACGTTTTGTTTCATTTGCGGAATCTACATATTTGCGGAGGGATGTATTTCGGCTGGGATAATGTGAAATTCTGACTATTTATATATTTAAAGAGGCTGCTGGAAAAAGTTGGCAGTGGACAGTGGACAGAACGGTGGAATAATTTGAATAATTGCAGTAGAACCAGAAGAAGAGAAATGAAAAGTGTTATAATTAGTGTGCAGTAGATGTTTTATAACCGTTAAAATGAGAAATGTTGAGGCTTTTAGAATTTTTAATGAATTTATTGTTTGGCGAAGCATGTAAAATGGATTTGGGTATTCAAAAACATAAATTTTGTTACGATATAACATTTTCCAAGTGTATTACTATGTCAAAATTGCGCGAAGAGGATACCCTCATTTTCCTGGTCGACAGTGCACGATTTTAACGATTCGTTTGCCTCAGGAATTTGTACTCAAAATGTTTTGAATTGCGAATTACGAGTTAAATCGTAAGTCATAAGCACAGGTCATTTTTTTCAAATTACAAAATGAACATTTAAGTTAAAAATAGATGTCATGTGTTATTCTGCTGTGTATATTCTAGTATGTTTATTTTCGGTACCAAGCGAAAATTCGAATAGTTTTGCAACGTCTAAAATTTGGCTTGAATATGACGTTGATTACTATGAATAAAAAATTGATTTTTTTTGGCAGTTTTAAAGGTAAATATTGAAAATGAGTCCAGCTGGGCAGCACAGTTGGTAGTGCCTCGGCTTACCATGCAGTCGGACGGGGTTCGAGTCCCTGGGGTGGGCACCCACAAGTGTGAATTAATTTATTTATTAATGCACACTAAATCCACATAAAAATTCACACTGCAAAGTCACATTCAAAAAAACGCCACTTCAATTTATTCACATATTAATCAAGAATCACATCTTACGATGCCACACACAATTCACACCATGATGTACAATGCATTCTGTGTACATAAACTCAACATCAACACGGAGAAAAATCGGCGTCATACTACTGGATGCATCACCATAATATCATCATCAATATCACCTTCATCACAACATCACAATAACAACAACAAAAAAATTGTAAAAACATCACAATACATATCATGTACTTGAAAAACAATAAACAATAAATTGTATATAAACGGCTCAAGGACTAGTTAGGTCGATGGCCAGGTCTACGGTCCAAAAACAATTATATTTTTATTGAAAATGAAAAAAGCATACTAGGAATTTAAAAAAGTGTTAACGAAAGCTAAATATTTCTGAATATCTTTTCAGAATTCCCAAAAAAATTGAAAAGTCCTCGTTTTACTCAATTTTAAGTAAATATTCTCAAACCGTTGATAATCCCAAAAATATCTAATTATACGTGAAAAATCGATTCAAATCCATTAAAAATTGAATATATTAATGTTTAAAAAGTTGCTAGTGTAAATACTAATAATTTATTTATTCAAGTTCACTAACATTGTAAAAATATCTATAAAATTATCTAGTTTAAAGGAAGAGAATTACTTGAAAAATTCATATTGAAACCCGATAGTAAAAGTTAAACTAAAGTCAAACATCGTTCAGAAACTGTTTAACATATTTAATATTTGGTTATATTTTCTTGGGAAAATCTTACCTAGTGTTATCCTCGTCGACAAACAGGACGACAGCCCTCGCCTGCGGCTTGAGCGTTAATCGCTCGATGATCCGATCGAAGTCGTCGGTGCGCGAATTGCGCAGGATTTTCTCGGTGGCGGCAATACAAATATCCGCCGCCGCCGAATAGGATATGAACGATGCGATACCCTGCAAAAGAAAATATAACTGTTTCATCGAAAGAAAAATATCTTCGAGGAAATATGTCATTTTTATTTCCACCTTTAAAATTGAATCAATCTTGTTCCATCTTCATTTTTTCTTTATTTCCTGAATGAAGTAATTAATCTTACAATACGAATTTAATGATAAAATTATTGATAAATACATTAATATGTACCTTTTTATAAGATTCTTCAGGTTTCAATTTTCTTTTCAATGAAATGAATTCTAAGTATTTTTAAAATTTGTCGCATTCAAAACAAAAAAAAACGAAAATATGGGAAGATGAAATGTGGACCATTGTGTATTCAGTTGTTCAGTTATTGTGCTCCTCTGTTTATTTGCATTTATTGTGTTTGCTCTGCAAGGGGGATGTATTGGATGGTTGAACAGGGAAATTATTTTTCTATGGATGAATACGATTTTATCCTCAGGAGATGAAAACCGATAAAAATTTTGTTCAGCAAATTACAGGTATTGAATTCCCTTTTTTGGGGTTTTATTTCAATTATTGATGATTTTTTATTGGAATAGTTTTTATTATTAAAATTAAAGCGTAGGAAATATATAGAGGAAGGTGTTGCGAACATCCTGCCTGCTGACACTCAGACGTCAAAGTTCAAAATACACGAAGTAAAAACACAAGGACTTTATTAAACCGGCACAATGAACATACAAATACGAAAGTAAAATACAAGTACACACGACAACTCGCCAGAAGAGAAATGGACACTATGCTCTTATGGTGACGCAGCACCCCCTCGGCATTGCTACTAAGCGCATCCCCAACGTCTTAAGCATAGGGGTATCTTAGGCAACCAACTCAACAACTTTTCTGGTCTACCCTCGGCCAATCTGCGCACATCCCGCCTCTCACATCCTCTCTCTTTCTCTTTCAAGACTTACAAGGTGATTCACGAAACGCTACCCTTAGGCACAGCTTTGTCCAAACATCTGCGATCCACATTTGGCTAATCGTAAGTCTAATCTACCCGATAAGCTGGTGGTTGTTAAGGATAAGATGGTACCACCGGATGTATCTAAACAATTCACCATCGGATCGGCTACGCTTTCCAAACCACCCAAATCGCCAAATCTGCACGTCATAAATATATGAAAGTGTAGGCTATATTAAAAAATAGGTTTATCGAAATTTTGGAGGAGGAGCCGGGTCACAAAATTAAAGAAAAAAAATAAGAAAATATATGAGATATTAATACAAACAATCAATTTAAATTGAAATTTCTGCAGTAATTTTTCGATTTCAAAATAAATTTAATTAAACAATGCAAAAGTTATCTCTTTGTTTATCTTCGATACATTTCTGGCACACACGGCGAGATTTTATCGCGTTGCACATTTGCACCACCGCACTCTCGTGTAAATACTCCACCTCCACGGCCACCCTCACACTTCCTGACTTTCTGCCTTCTCCTCCTCCAGATGCACATCTCGCAAATCTCCTTTTTGCCCGTGGAAATATCACCGACACCCAATCTAGGCGGCAAAAGGTTAGCCAACATCATTCGTGTTTGTCGGCTGTCCCCGCTTGTCACGTAAATCGATAGAGATTTCGCGGTGGTGAAACCAACCTTCCCTTCTCGTCGTTTTCGCACAGCCACTTGCCGGCCTCGAAACTGCATCGTGTGCAGAAAATCATAAAAATATCGACACAACGGCAATGTGCCGACTCGTATGGCTGCGATCATATATTGCACGATCAAATTACGGCCATTGGAAGTTATCACCGTGCGTCTTCGTTATTACGAGTACAATAGTTCACTAAATTCGCGTCGGCGGTATGTGATGGCTGTTTCGGTCGTCGCGAAAAATGTGTGCCTTCTGTGTATCTCGGTCGGCATCCGAGAACAAAATTGGCCAGCCAGCCGCAAACGATGGCAATCCGAGTTTTTCGCGTTCGTTCGGCCGAAAGATGTGCTTTTATGTCATTTCAAAATGCACTATAAATATACATGATACACATTGATGGCATGCTGCATGAGCAAGCAAGGAAAAATGTCGAAATGAGTTTCAGTTAATATACTGGAAATTTATAAATTAATAAAATGGAAATGGAAATTTCCTTGTTAGTTGTTTCTAAAAATTATATTTTACTCTTTTTTAACCGATTTATTAACATAGTAAACTATAAACCTATTCCTAAACTTTATATATTTATTTTATCTCAACATTTTAGGGGTAAAAAATATGAAAGTTAAAAATACATATAAATATAGTCATGAACTTTGTTTATATTCCAAGAATTTAATTTCATAAAAATATTTTATACTATATAATATTCTTATTTCAAATTATAAAATATATAAATTTTTACAATTTTCCTAGAGATATTTTAACGTAGATATAAAATTTTACAACTAGTCATAATTTGTCTATTTTTAAAGTTTATCTATAAAACGACTCTTAAACTATTTTTGAGATCAGAGCTTGAGTAAAATAGCAGAGTTATAAAATAGTGATAAAACCAGATGTTACAATATTATCTTGTTTTTACTGTTGTAACACAGACAGGTAACTTCTACTTTCTAGCAAAAAAACTTTTCAAGAGTTTCACATTGTTTCACTATTTCAGTATTCTCATAGTTCAGTATTCTAGTTCGCAGTATTATATTTCACATAATATTAAACTAAAATTACCTACCTGACCAAAACAAATGAAATATAAACATTGGTTTTGTAATTGTTAATTATTTAACTATAACTTATTAAAACTCCCATTACGCTCAAATGAACAATCTAATCAACATTATTCTGATTATTCTTAAAGCTAAAACATTTTTAGTCTCGGTCAGTGCTCGGAGAAAAGAGTAAAATCGTTTCGATGCAAATTTTTCCTGATTCTCCTCCCGGAAAAAGATCAACCAACCAATTACTTTAGATGCGCCCGACGAAAATCCCCTTCCAGGACGTCATCAGGATAAGCAAGACTTCAAAATGCTCCTAAATTGGATGAATTCTCGGAATATTTCCTCGCAATCATGATTGAAATTATTTAATTCGATGAGATTGGGACTCCTACAAAATTGTAGTCGTAATAAATGTCAGAAGAATAAATTGATTAATTCAAACAAAAAATAATAATTAGGTTATATTGTACGCATATGTCAAATGCAAGTCATACGAGTGAGAAAGACATGCGCCACTGGTGCTGGCCAGCGTGCGTAAATGTGTTCATAGTACCATTTAAACACATTTCCTTACAGGCTTGCCTGGACCTCGATACTGAAATGTGAATCTTATAGAAGAGACGTAGAAAAACTCGTTCAAACTCGTAATTAAATTCATAAAATAAAAGAAAAATATTGCATCAAGGCCACCTGGACAGCATAGTTTGTAGTGCCTCGGTCTACCACGCAGGCGGACTTGGGTTCGAGCCCCCGAAGTGGGCACTCCATAAGAGTGAATTTATTATTATAAAAATTAACACTAAATTCATTCACGTAATGCAAATCAATAATTCACATTATTAAAAATCCACACCGACAAAAAAGTCACAACATTCGCAGTGCACAACCCACAACACACACAAGAAGAGTCCAGCGACATTCACATCACTCACGCACAAACAAGACCACATCAGCAACACAACAACAACATCACAAAAACCAATAACAATCATAATAACATGTAATATGTAGGAACACAATAAAAAATGTATCCAGGCTGAAGGACCAGTAAAAGTCGATGGCCAGGTCTTTGGTTTCGTGAATCCCTTTACAGTAGATAACTTAATAATTTACTAATAATTAAAGCCAAACGTAAAATTATGCAATTACCTGTGACATATATGTCTGTGTTAATCTATAATTATCTAGCCAGAGGGGCTATAAACGACTGAATTTAAGGTCATTTTTCGTATTTTATTACTGTCCATTTCATAGCGCCCTCTATGGGATGATAGTGCTTACTGGATCGTAAAAGTGCAGTACTAGTAATATGAATTGTTTCAAGATCAGTTTTATGAGATATTTTATTTATGGTGTCATTTTACGATATGTCTATTTTAGTAATATTTTTATTGGTTGTAAACTGGGCTTTTGAGATAGTTTTCTTAAGAATATCATTATAATATATTTTATTATAATGGATAAATGTGAATTATGTTATGTTAAGTCATATTAAATTTGAGTTAGGTTAAGTTATATTAAATAAGTTATGTTCGGATAAATTATGATATGTTAGCTTAGGTTCGATTGCGTTTGGTTTTATTAAGTTAGATTAAATTAGGTTATATTCAGCTAGCTTAAATAGTGTTAAGTTAGAATAGATTATATTAGGTTATAGCACGAATTTTCATAAACTTTAATAATTTATCAAGAATATTTCATACGTAAATCTATAGGAACTCATAACTGTCCACCTATAAACGTTCGAACTTGTGGAAATAACTGAGATACTTTCTTCATTGTCTGGTCGGGCTTTACAGCTCTCACAATCAGTATGGGCTCTTATCTATCGCCTCTAAAGCCATCGCCTCGGCTTGATTGATGATGCACGTTATTGGCAATCGAGGCGTTAATTGCATTACTCGCTTCAATTGTTCCCTGGGTGTTGTGCGTTAAATATTTCACACATATTCGGCGGCGACGACGCGGTTGCGGTAAACGCACACCGCGACCGCTCTTTATTCATGTGTTTGTTATTTTCAGTGCGCGGGCAATTTATCGATGCCTCTTGCTTCGTGTCAATGATTTGATTAAATTTGTTTTTAGCCGCAACTTTAATCATTCGCACGCGATGCATGCGGGGTGAATAGAAGAGCGTGTCAGCCACCGGAGCAAATTCGACAGGAGCTTTTGTGATGTCGACACGGCTATGTAATGATAATAATCCACACACAAAAAAGCGGCGGCGATCGTGTGGAAATGTGGATAACCTCGCTCAAATTTGCTCTTTATTGATTCTTATGTTCGTCTTCTATGATATTTAGTTGATATTGTTAGGATTTTAGCTCTTGTTGAAAGCGTAGTCGATTTGAGAGAGTCGAGAAGGTGTAAATTTTTATAAAGTGAGTCACAATCTATACTACGACGTGTCAAATTCTTTTTGCAGCTTAGTCAGTATGGCCATCGTACGGGTAGTTCGGGTCCAGCTAAAATAAAACACGTCTAAATTTGATGTTTGCGAGCCGACGGTCTGTTCCCAACACATCTTAAGGCTGATATTTTGAGGGTATATTCTTAAATAACTATTGAAACAAGTGTTAAAAAATATTTTTGATCTGATAAATAACGTTCCACCGCAATAATATAATTCAATATTTAATTCTGATCAGAAATTAACGATGATTCGATATGAAATTCCAACTATCAATCAAACTTTGAAAATGAAAATGATCATGAAAAATGTCATAATCCTGATATTTAAAATCTATCTAATGGAATATTTCGAAAATAATTTGATAGCCACCAAACGCAGTTAATGAATTACATAAATAATGAATATTGGCAGCTATTTATTAGTCATTTACATGCTATCCGAGTACTAAAGCAATACGAGCAAAATGTCATATGCATTTTAATGCATGTGACAATGTATCACGCCACCTATTTCCCTCCCAACCCGAAACAAACGCAACAAAACGCTGTTGTCGCATGTCGAATCGATGCATTAAACCTAATTGCACCGCATTTTATAGCTTCCCTCCCGCAGCATTTACCCCCTATACGGTTCTATACCATTTCTAGAGTTCGACTATACATTTTTCGGGTCAGTTCAACGGTTATCGCCGATTTTCGATCGATTGCGTCGATTGGACAATCGCACAATTGCGTGCGGAAGTACAGCGAAACGTACTTAGCACTCAGTTGAACGAAAATAACGAAAATATCGCGTAAAGTTCAGGTTGTAAGCGAATAAAATTTATATACATATGCTCAATGTTATCGTGGTTTTTTATAATAAAGCGTAGAAGAAAATCAGAGAATCGTTAAAGGTTTAATACACATATCAAAAAAGCGAGCGTGAAAATCGTGAAAGTTGCGTGGTAAAATGACGAAGGAATAAATCACGCAGCGTTCAATTATGGTTATATTGTGTTATCGTTGACGTGAGGGATTTGGCTTCATGTGTCGCGCGCTTCGGCTGATTAGATTTAAGCGCAAGGTTTTCGGTGGAAGCAACAGCATGAAAACAGTCATCCATATTCATTAGCATGGGTGTTAAATAAACCATGCAAGCGATTAGGTGATTTGGTCAGTGCGTACCTTTTTGTGTAACTTTTTTATATCAAATGTTGGTGAATGAAGTATGGCAAATGTATGTTTTACGTTTTCCTCTACAGCATTGTTAGATACTAAAGAAAAACATAATCATACAGACTATTTATACAAACTTTTGTGAATGGCGTTGGCGTTAAAATGTCATTTTTGTGTAAGGCGCGCCTAATGTAAATATTTTCTAGCCGGTTAAGTTTATAGCCTTTTACGCCAGGCGGTAAAAACTTAAGATTAGAGATGGAGCAGTGATGACCGTTGCTGACCAGATGTTTGCCCATAGCTGATTGTTTGGGGAAACCCGCTTCGATTTCTTTAATATGTTCCAAGCCCCTGGTGAGAATATTGCGCCCTGTTTGGCCGATATAGGTAACGTCGGAATCATTACACTTAAGTCCGTACACCCCCGAGTTGAGTAAATAATCGGTTGGTGATTTAATTTTATTATTTATAAAGTCGCGTAGTGAACTAATATTGTAAAACGCTGGCTTAAATCCCAGCGGTTTGATGAAGTTACCGATTGGGTACGATATCATGCCAATAATAATGTTTGTATTAATATGGAAGGAAAACGCTTCCAAGGTAAATTTGAGTAGCATATTATAAATACATTAAAACTTTGATTTAATCACAGCTTCAAGTGCAACTGTATCAAATAAACTTCATAAAGTTACATTTTACATTCTGCTGAATTGAAGAAAACACCATTCACGTGTAAACTAGTTAAACTTTCATTTTTTGCTTTAGATAACTAAGTATTTAATTTCTTAGCATTAAAGATGAATAAAATATCCTTATCTCTTGTTATTATCTTGTTTTAGAGAAAATTTCAATAAAATTTCACACAGTAAAATTTGAAAACAAAATGTAAAAAGTTATACAATATTGAAACTGACAAGAGTTTAAGAAAGTGTCAAAACTATATTTCACAATAGTGAAATCATTATTTCCCTCAGTGAATATTACTAAATTTACATATACAGGACGCTTTCCTGAGTTATCCTTCGATATATTCATTTTTCTTAGTATATTCCAGTTTGTGGTGACATTTCCCAACCTTCTCCGCTTACATCCCAAAAATACAACATAAAAAACACGCGGAAGTGAATGGAGAAATCAGGACATACGGCCAGTTAGGTACAATAATTCACATTTGGTCCTGCTTGCGAGCATTTTTTTTTCCTGTGCCCCAGAAACCACAAGAAATCCAATAGATCGGCGAATAGATTCAATTCACGTTTGCTTTGAATAGATGTAAATTCAGAAATTCTAAATCTTGAAGCTTTATCGGAAGCCATATCGCGGCAAACATATGCAGCAACATGCAACATCGAAGTATTTCCATGAATACGTAAAAGAAAATGAAATATGCAAATTACAAAGTTCATGGACTAGATGAATAAACGAGCAAATTTTAATCAAACAAAATTTTCCAGCATCTTGTGCATTTCTAAGTAGAGAACACATTTGATATGCTGCATAAAAGAGAGATTTGCGTTGAGTTTGGCAGATGACAAAGAATAATGCATAGACTAGAAGGTCCAAACAAGTGTCATCTGCATTGTCCAAGGTTTTATGCTGCCAGCTTTTGACTCGCTTTATCTCCAAACATCCTGCAGTTATGTGGCCGAGTTATGTGCGAGTAAACAGCGTTACCCAGGGTATAGAAGGGGTTTAGTTTCATCTTTGTAGGTTCAGGTTTACAGTTTAGTTATCTTTGAGTTTACATCGGGATTTCCTGGATATTTCCTGCAAATTTTGGTTAAATTTTTATCATAGTCTTATGTTTTAAATAATTTATCTGAAAAACTATTTAAAACAGAAAACACATACTTGAGTGCTTTATCATAATTAAGTACGCAAAATTATACGTAAATGTAGATATACCCGGCGCGTCCACCAAAATTAACAACGGTATAGTATTTTGTTGCATGACCCAGACAATACCATGCACTTTCATCAAAATTTCTTAAACAAAATCGTAATGTGAACCCGAAACAAGTCATAAAATAAGAAAACTCTACTAATAATGTGTTCAAAACAGCATAATAAGTAGATGACAAACGAAATTCTGAATAAATTCAGAACAAAACAAATTTTCCTTCATTAAAATATTCCATCTCTATGAATGCAAATATTAAATATGAATAAAAACACTTTACAAATTTCAATTTTCTTCCTCTGACAGGCTATGATTCCCGGCTCCTTCACCAAATTCAACCCCTCTCTTTTTCAGTCTACAGCATACAACAGCTCTTCAAGTTCATCAGCAAATAGCGTACAAAGTTGCTGTTCAATTTGTACGGCACGTACAATCCCGTCTGGCTTATCTCCCCGGCGAATCTTTCGCCCTTCTGCGTTGCCGTCGAACGCAAATCGCTAGTCATCACTTCCCTAGGCTCTGCACATAGGCAAACTAGAGCAAACTTCATCTAATTTGTACAAATTCCGAGTGATTCTTTTAATCGTCGCATTCTCAATTACTGCGACTGAGATCCCAGAGTTTCTTATCACTCCGTTCCTTCCCCGGTCCTTTTTCGGTGGGCCGACGTGCACGAAAGGGATTTACTGCAACTAATTTGAGAGCGCAATTAGTTAACTTTGCGTTCGAGTTAAAGTTACAGCTATAGTTTGCGTTCTATTCTTTATTAATTCTATTAGCGCTGTGATTGCATCATTTGCAGTAGTTTAGAGAGTACCAGTAGTTCTATTGATGCACACTTTCTGGCACTGTGGGCGCTATTTTTTAAAATTTAATCACGGCGAGTAAACGAGTTTGACTAACTCCCGAAGTTTTTGCAGTGCTTGCTCATTACGTCCCGGCTTTGTTGGGGTATTTTTCTGCAACTTTTTGGGTTTGGTGCGCGCTTTTGTTGCAAACTTTGTGTATGAATGCGTGGGAATTCGTATTGTATTCCATTGTAAAATCTACTAATTAGTCAGTGCATACGTGATTAAGTAATTTTCTGATGATGAACATGAAATTAACGTGATTAATCATATGAAAATATGCTTTTTAATGAATTATTATATGTTATAAATAGGTGTAGATAAAATTTTAGCATTACCAATATAAATCTAACTTAATCCAACCTATGATATCCAAATGGAACCAAATATAAATTAACTAAACTCATGCTAACCTGAACTTGACCTTGACTTAACTTCATTAAGAAAACTGAACCCAATCTCAACCTAACTACAACCTAATCTCAACCTAACCTCACTCTACCTAATTTGAACCTAATATAATGTATCTCGTCACGGTTAAGGGGCTGTGGTCATAACTGTTTCCGGCACCTCCACCAAAAATGGGCGGACTACAAATATACATACTTTGTCACAAACAATTAAAGACATCTTCTGTATATTTTCCAACACAACCTATTATTCAATTAATACAGCATTTACTTAACAATCAGTTGGAACCATCCAAGAAAACAAAGTGAATTAAAATTTTTAATAAATGGATTTGAAGTTATGCATCGTCATAGTTCTGATTATAAAACGAAGCATGCATTTTTCTTTTCAATCATTTCAGAATCAGATGCTCGCAGTTACTTTTATTCCCTGCTGCTTTTCCATCCTAGATCGAGCCGATTTTCGGCGGATCGCGAGGGCAGTTCGGGGCAATTTCCCGTTAACGGCCGCGTCCTCGCATCGCAGCCTCACAATCTCATCACGTATAGGAAATAAAGGTTCGATGCGTTTTGTTTCAAATTGCTATAACCTGTACTGGACCTACGCATATGGCACCACACCAATATACTGAAGAATAGAGGATAGAGAGAGAATAAAAAAATAAACAGCAAGGAAAGTGAAATGACCGGAACACGTGTAATGGGTTTAACTGATGGACGCGATGATCGAAACATGGCCACTTGCTCGATGTTTTTCAATTCGTTCGTAATCCGACGCAAATCCTGCTCAATAAACTCCTGCTACTGCGTATGTGAAGGTAGATATGGATTTGTTTCATATTCCGGAAACTTTTAAGAATGATAAGATCATCGTCATTTCTATATACGAGAACATCTTAATATGAATAAGATGCTTTTAGGCATTTTCGTTTTTCGTCGTTTTATTTTTAAATGTAATTTTCATGTCATGCGTAAATTTTTCATATGAAAAAACCGAGGAATATTTTATGATTAAGATAATAGCCAAAGAGAACATTCCGTTTTCTTTTTTATTATTTATAATGCGTTGTAAAATTAGCATCGTATTATTCGTACATAACATTATCTGATTGTGAATTTTTCTTTGAAAGAAAATTGGATGTGTCCTGATTCTTAAATTATTTAGGAGTCAATTTTCTGCCTTTACCGTTTTTTACTTTGTATGATTTTCTTTGTTATGATATCAAGTTTAGGAATATATTTATAATGGAAAATTGAAAAAAAAAAGTTACGATGAATAAATGAAATAAAATATATTTAATGAAGAATCTCTAGTATTATGTTTCTCTACTGCCAAACTGAATATAGCTCCTGGAATGGAAGTTCATTGTTTATAATGAAAAAATAAGAGAAGTATGTTTCGCTAACTAACTCAGTAAAGCTAACCGGGTGAAGCTCCGCGCCTTTTCAGTTATATGGATAAATGTTCTTGAGTTAATCTCCGAGAAATTATATTAAAAGAAACTCCTGCCTGTTGGGTTACTCCGCTGGCAAAGTCATCGTGTAGTTCTTTGATTTTCCTCGTAGGATGAAAATTAAAAAAAAGTATCTTGAGTATTGTGTTACTCTACCGGTAAACTGAGTAAAGCTCCTATATTGAAGCTCTGTGATTAATAAAGTCATTTTTGAGAAACGAAATCTCCTGTGGGATGTTTTACTTCGCTATATAACTTATTAAAGCTCCTTGGGTGGAGCACCGCGACTTTACAGTTATAATGGAAACTTGAGAAAATATATCATGATAGATCTCTGCGATCACCGCGATTTTTCTACCCGGGAAGTCATAATTTCTCTAAAAGTCAGTTGGCCAATCAAACCCCTAATCACTCCTGCATTTTTTAAATTCCTTCATTGTTCTTCTAAATTTAGATAAAAGTTAAGAATATCCGCGTAAAAATATTTCCACCAAGAATGTCCCATTGTTTTCCTATCGAATGTTTATTCCTATCAGTAAGTGCAGCAGGCGCAATCGTGCTGGTCTTCCACTAACTCTGCTTCGCCAAAGACAAGAAAAAACCAACAAACGTGGGGCAGTGGAACAATATACTAGCACAGTCAGATTGTTTACCTACCGACTGGCGCAGTTTCCACGGCTTCTGGCGTCACCGCCGCCGCAGACCGACGCCGCCAACGTCACCGAAATGAAACCCAGCACGTGTGAGTGATGTGTGCACATATCGATGCCAGTAGCCGCCTCCAACAGCTTCTATATCCCATTCAGCAGTCGCCTACCGAAACGTCGCCGTCGCATCGTCTGGATGCTGCCTTTTCCTCGACGCGGGCACAATTTCCGCTCGATCGATGGTGCCTCAGCCACCGCTTCGTTTTTATTGCCCTTCCTCACTCTCCTCAACAATCCAAACGCCCCTTAAGTCCCATTCTCTCCTGCTGCTAGCTAGTGCTGTTACTGTCTCGACGGCGTTAACATTTTAAACGCCCATTTGAACGGCGCCGCCGCCGGAAAGCCACAGAATGCGTTTGTGTTTCGTGCATATTGATGTGCGATGCGAAAAGAATGCCTGGGGGCTGGCTGTAACCGTGGCGGCAATGGTGGCGGCTCCGGGCGTTACGGTGGGTTGAAGTTGACAGAATAATAAACTATGTCAGAAAGGAGTGAGTACGCGAACCAGGATTTTTCGCGGCGTGTTATTGTAACGAAGATGTTTTCTTAAATGAAAATGTCCACAAGTTTATACTTGCAACATTTTCCAAGCTGAGCTTTTTAACATGTTAAGTATTAAAAATACTTTGGGGAAGTATTAAAATTTTCAGCTTCAAGAATTATATATGAAAAAGTTAAAAGTGTTTTCATAATCAAGAATATTTCATAATATATTTACCTAAAGTAAGTGTATGCAAATGAATATAGATAAGAATAACTTGATTCTTCTCACTTAATTCTCATTATAAAAAATGCTCAATAAAGTATATTTGATCATATTTTC
This sequence comes from Weissflogia rhopalogaster, assembly GCA_019419845.2. NCBI lineage: Eukaryota > Metazoa > Arthropoda > Insecta > Coleoptera > Staphylinidae > Weissflogia > Weissflogia rhopalogaster. Next base: position 27,870 of record WSZQ02083795.1, read on the forward strand.
TGTTAGATATATTTCTGCTATATTTCCATCATTAATACAATTTCTAGCGTCATTTTTACGAATATTTATAAGATCATTCCCAATGTCCAAACTTTGTTTGATGCATTAGTAAATATGAATAAATAATAACACATTGATGGATTGCTGAATCGTTTGAGCCGTATTGATTTCGCCAAATTCTTTTGTATGTGTCCTCTGGGCGCTATTTTATGAATTTTGCGACCCATTAACGTGCTCTGGCGATTATGACGAATATAAAAATATCAATCTCTCTGACGGGTTTTATTTTCCTTTCAGCGGCGCTACAACCATAACGCAGCTGCGCTACTCTAATGGATTCTTTTCTTGCTGTTTATAGGAGTTCTTATTGTTTGCCTTTTTATATTTGGTGTTATATTATATAAGGGACTATTATCTATATAGATTTATAGACGTTAATATTCTGTTATTGTTATAATCGATTAAGAACCCGAAATGAAGAAAAAAATCTGAGTCAGTAAACGACTCTTCAATATTTTCATACAATTTCTGCCTCTCTGAGATTACTGAAGTTTAGATGCAAGAGGGGAGGAATAAATTGATCTTCAAAATGACAATCACTTCTTCGATAAGTTTTTAATGAAATTATTGACGAATCTAAGAGGAAATAATAATAATTTATTGTTCGTAACTCGAAGTAACATCAAAAATGGATGAAATACGTAAAGCTAGAGTAATTTCACTTACCTTTTCCCCGTATTCACCCTCGACGGCGACGGTAGAGACGTACTTCCAACCCAACTCCTTGATGATGCTCACCATCGCCTGCGCTTGGAAATTGTCCGGCGGCACCACGCGAGAGAAGTACTCGAAGCGCGACTTGTCCGACAACTCGGTGCTCGTCGACGCGTAGCTCACTTGAGGAATCTGGAACACGCGACAATCGTCCTGAAACACTGCGCTTCTAGAACCGCACAATTCTTGTCAACGCAAGGCAAACGAATGCAAACGTGCGCAATTAGTCGCGATAACCTTTGTTTTGCACGTCCTGCCAGCGTTAGGCCATTAATAGAAAACCTCAGCCGCCATCGTGTGCTATCTTCAAACCCATCTCAAACGCTCCTCTTTTATCCGACCCTCTGTTCCACGTAATCTAGCAGAGATGAGCCTATTGTTGGCATTCATTGTGGCTCTGCATACACATTCGGATATTTTTGCTCTGGGTCGCTTCGTACAACCGCTTGATGATGGATTTTTGATGGATTGCTTCCAAATTTCGGCCTTATTCTAAGGAAGACCTTAGCGTAAAATTCAGTATGCCAAGTGCTTCTTAAGCTCTTTGAGATTATAAATCTTAATCAAATTTAAATATTTAGAAATGTTATCGTTAGAGAGGAACAAAAAAATGTGGATCGATAGAGTTTTTGATGGGGATTGATTGATCACTTCAGATTGAGGAAAATTTAATTAAATCTGAAGAGAGAGGGTGTTCTTATATGATACATTATTGTTAAATGATACATGATAGCTTAATTAATTTTGGAACGTAATTAATATGAACATATATTATATATAAATACAAAATATATATTCAAATTTAGAATATTTTCTTATGATTACGGGTTTTTAGAAAAAAAAAACTCCTTTCGCTTTGATATTTATACTAGCGGACAGAAAGATGAGGTAGAATACATCATACTTCTAATTTTTAAAATTCTAATAATTATAAATTTAAGCAATTTAAATTATCTAAATATAAATTGTCTAAATTATTCTTCTGAGACTATAGAGTTTTTCTTGTCGAGATTTTTAAGAAAGTAAACCCACCTGAAATATGAACTGAATGTTCATTCGTCTGAAGGCCTTTATATACTGAAGTTCTCGCGACTCTGCAATGCACGTGAATAACCGAGCATCTGAAATACTGAAATTGACTTCCTGAGAAGATGAAGATAAACTATAATGAATGACTGTAAATATAAATTATCTCAACTATACTTCAGCGACCATACATTATTAAGTTTTTCTTATTTACTGACCACGCTCTTATCGAAATCGACACAAACTCGCACAGTCGAAATGTTCGCAGGCCAAAAAGCTGCCTCAATTCCTGCGTAAACAAATTTATCACTCTCTTTGTTTTCCTCTGGGAAGGCTACGATTTTCCGCCTCCATACGGTTCGAGAGCCGCCTTTTTACTGTTTTGTTGGACCTTCCCCTCGAGAATAAAACAAAGATTAATATTTTATTCAATACAAATGAATTCAGCTTCAATAGACAGAAGTTGTTTGATAATTACAATTAATTTAATTGGATACCAATTAAATATAAGTAATTAAGTGCAAGTAATTAAAGTTGAAGATAACAACATTTTGTAGTAACCTGCATGTATTCTTTCTACTTCCGTTTAGGTAGAATTTCTTATTATACATTTCTCTTAACTTTCTTCAAACTTCTCTTAACTTTCTTTTGTTTCCTTTATAATATTACTCATTCACAGTATTGCAGCAAAGAGA
>WSZQ02083795.1:33063-58620 GCA_019419845.2 Weissflogia rhopalogaster
AAGCTGAGAAAACCTGTTTCTTTCTACCAGAATTATGCTTCTTGCTCAAAAAAATGTAACAGGTGGCGTTAATTGCTTCCGATATTATCTATTTCATTGTCAAATGTAAATGCCATGATATAAAATGAAAAGTTCGAATTTTGTTTAAAATTTAACAAAATACATGTTTTTTCTTAAAACATTGGATAATCTGTTCAAAAAAGTCCACAGATGGCGATAATTGTTACTTTATACTCTTACTTCTATTTAAACGATGTTTATCGTCTAAATAGTTGTTTTTATTGTATGCTTTCTTCACTTATACACTGTTGACTTATTTTTCTAAGTCATCGAAGGCAGGAAAATGATAGAAAACTCAACAAAATGAGACTTTTTTATCTTCTCGACGCGATGCGGTGACGTGGGGTGTTCACTTGGGCGATATTTCCACTTGACCACATCCATATTTTCAGGCTAGAGTGAGCATCGCGTACGTTAGATGCGCCTTAACTGAAGTAAACTCATCTCAACCGTCCGATAAACGCCGATGGTTGAGGCGCCGGGTGAGCGCATCCACCAACTAACCTGACCCCAAATGTCTTCACTTCGTCCTCCGAAAGTGTGACAAAGTGTGAAAGTGGCTGTTCAGCCGCGATGAAATATTCCATCTATTAACACCCGCTTTTTAGTGACGCCCACAGAATTATCTGATTTTTTTTTCAACGTTGTAGAGATAATACTAAAATCGGATTTGTAACTAGTTAGCTGAAACTTTCGAAATACGGAAATATTCGGGCCAACTTTTTCGGAAATGCAGGATGTAGGTCGTAAATCCTTAGAGAGGATTAACGTTTTTGTTTACGCAAAATCAGCGTGAAAACTTGCACCATCAGCGCAAATCGTTTAGATAGAATCAAAAAGCTTTGTTACGCTTTTTTTGCTCCGACAATGTTCTGGTGCCAATGAAACAATTAATCTTTCATGCAATTTACGCAGAAAATTCAATAGCCTCGCAATGCTGTAAGCTCTTCGGTGTCTTGTGATCAATAGTAAACGAATGGCGAATCGAGAATCGAATCAGCGAATATCTGCGAGCGCGGATGGTTTGAGGTTTGGCAGTGATCCGATATCCTTTTCCTAATCGCCTTTTGGGTCAGCAGTGACTGCTTAGTGTCATACCGGTTGCGTTGACGAAGGCAAAGCCGTATTGCAATATTCAATGGATTTGATCGCCTGCGTCGAATCGGTGGAGACGCGTACAGACTAGTTGGGTGCTTAGTCAAACAGCAATTCAATTTGCATTTTGCTACTGGCAGATTTCACAAGCGACTGGTCGCGACGTCCGGCTGAGTAGTGATTAGTGGCCGGTGCGCGGTCGAAGCGGTTTTGTGGCAGCAGTCGGGGGAATAATTATGCACTTGCGTACCTTGAATAGTCGCAAAATATTGGCGACCATGATGGAGACGACACTGAATGATGCGCCGATGACGGCGGTGACGGGCTTGTGTGGGACGTAAACGGGTGGTTGTCCCGATTCGCATTTGTATTCGGACATGTCCTGGAAAAAAAAACGTTATATGAGAACAATGCAATTATATTAGTTCTTTCAGATAATTTTTCTTAAAATAGATAAGGTTTAATGCTCGTTCCTTGTTAGACCTGGATAGATTTCACTCGAATCTGGCAAGCCTGAGTAAGAATATCGGAATAGAATAGTAAACGTTTTTAAAAGGTGTACACAGCGCGGTGAATGCGCCCGGTCCGAATGGAGGTATTTTGTATTAAAGAGAATAGGATATGTTGGAGCAAAGTGAACCAGATCTCATTAAAATACCAGAATAGAAGAGCAACCAATATCAGTAGCCGATTTAAATGGCGTGGTAAACACACTTGGTCTAAATAAAGGTATATTAGTAGACAAAAAGTCGCGGTAATCAATGTTCATAAAATGGTGAACATGCTTCGAACAAATTACTTAAAAATTATAGTAATATATAAAAATACGCAGATAAAACTAGACAAAGTTATAACAAAACAAAAACAATTTAAACCAAAGGCGCTAGCACATGTCCACAACATTGTGAACGCACCTGGTCAGAATAGAGGAATATTAATCGTTAGGGCAATCACTGCAATCATTGTTCACAACGCATTGAATGCCTTCGGTCCGCATAATGTTCTTGAACGTCATAGTAAAATATAGTTCACAGATAAGAAACGAAAAAGTTATAAAAAACACAAACATGTACAATTGTCTAAACTCATCTAACATTTACAACAATTAAGTTAATTAAGTTAAATCCCAGTGAATTAAACTTGTGAACATTAATTCCAACCTAGTTTTCCCGCCTTTTCTGGTTCGTCCATTTTAATTGTCTGCAGAAAAACGAAAAAGCACGTTTTCTCTCTAATCCGAGGCAGATGTTTTTTGTCTTGACTTGTGATCACCAACTCCAGCTGGTCGGGGAACACGACGTAACATTTGTCCCGCAATTAACTCGACGCTTTCGCGTATGTAAACGTACTAACCACGTATTAGTAAATTACAGCCACAATGCACTGCCCGACCCCATCGCATTTGCCGCCGCCGATGCTGTTGTGCCCTCCCACGGGCGCTCCTTTGCCAACGAGCATTCACGAGCAATTCTGCGCTCAAACGTCGTCAACTGTGAGCGTAACGAGGCCAGCAACCACTCTGGTAAAGCTCGAAACCCTTATTACAAATGTCGGGCCTTTCTAATCGCATTGCTTGTCTCACTCAACGACGACTACGACTGTTGCAAACTTCTGCGCGTGGCTCCACTCTTATGGTCGGGAGTTTACCACGACGTGGGCGAACTGAACTGTTACATGAAATGAATGTGTGTATCGGGGAACTGGGGAGAACACTACACGAACTGATAATATTAGCACCGCTAGGTGCGTATTAACTCCCATCGTGTTTTATTAGCAATTCACTCCCGGTCACGTATTTGGTTGTAACTTCATCATTTGATTATTGCTACTTGTTATTCAAACTTGTACAACGACTTACGCTTATGTTATATCTCTCTTTATGGATGAATACCAGGTGTATCAAGTGGTAAGAAGGGCGGATCAATCTCAAAGGATAGATAAATAGAATTAAAGACCTGAGGTGAGAAGAAGTAGAACATAATAATTCAGATAGTGAAACGGAGTAGAGATAGTGAGTGATAAGGGACATCTGATTGGAAAGGACCGGATCAATTTGCAAGACTTTTTTCTAACCCATATTCTGACCAGGCGCGATTATTCATTGTGCGCGTATTCAGTGATAATATGGGGAGATAACATCTCAAAGAGAAGCAGGTAGGTGAGCGCGTCCGGTCCGCGTAGAGGAATAGTAATCGACTGAAAAATAGTGCGAGTTCCAAGTTGGTGGCAGCACGTTTTAGTTCTTCATCTCATTCAAAACAAAACTAAGAATCGAAATTAATCTGCATAGAATAGAGTAGTCAAATCTCCTCCCATGCCCTCGGCGAACATTCACATCATTCCGTAAATTCCCAATCCCACCACAACCATTCCCTCATCCTCTTCACCTACCCATCCCTACACACACGCATACTGGGAACGTGGAATTCGGCCGCATTGAAATTTCATCCCTTCACAGAAGTGAATAGCGGAACGCCGCGGGCGCGAATTACAAGAAAGGAGAAGTTGAGGGCGAGGAGGTATACAAGACGAATACCGTTCCACCCGCTGCGCCACCAGCATCGATTGCACATCGCAAGTCATTAATACTCATGAATACACAACGCTGAAGGGGGTGGCACGGATGAGCATATAGTTAAATATCGACAGCCATCCACCCATCCCGATCGCAGTTGAAGGGCACAGGTGTCTGGTGGTTGCGCGGAATGGGAATCAGCACAGAGAATGCGAAAATCACCGAAGCAAGGAAGGTATCTAGGGCTGACACCGGTTATCCGACACCGCGGTATTCAATGCGGCGACGTTGAGGTTTCTGGAATTTATGGGAGGGTGGGATGGTAGCATGCTGGAAAGGTTGTAATATAAAAATTTGAAAAAAGAGTAGAGAGACAATTACTAAGGCTTCTATAGCTATGAAAAGGTCGAGAAATTATTTTTTTTCTAGTAACACCATCTCTTTGAGGATACGAAAATTAAAAATGTAGAAGTGTACATTTACGTCAACAGATTTCAAAAGTATGTTGAGTTAATTATATTACATTAAATTTTCAATATGTAAAAATTACAACTAAATTTTAAAAAAAGGTGTAAGGTTCATTTCTTTTTCCAGGCTACATTGAAGAACAACTCGTTCTTCGGAAAAACAAGCGAGTGATCGCTTCGCCATTCTAGACAAAGGAGTTTACTCGCTTGGCTTGCTTCCGTGGTACTTCACGGATGTCAAGCGAGTAAAGCTTAATGGTAAAAATAGGCTGTTGCAGCAGAAATAAACAGGATTGTCTCTTGTATTTTAGTGAAACACACTTTGTAGGGAAACTAAGTCGTTTGTTTTTCTTGTTGTTCTTGCTTTTCAATAAAACTTTCTTAAAATTTTGGAAATCGCAGATTAACTTCCGAAAACAAGTTGTTTGAATACATCCAAACAAGTTTTTTTCTCAAGATTGTACGTTATTTTTTACAAAATATTTAATATTGTGTAAAATAAGTAAAAATGCATATAAAACCTACCATATTGATGTGTTATTAAATCAGAATGTAATTAAAATACGCCGAATATCACTAGAAGGATTTTATCGAAATTATATATAATTGCAACGAAATGAGAATATGATTAAATATTGCAGCATATATAAATATATTTCGAAATTTCGCATAGCAACTCAGTAATTTAATGCTCTAATAAATAAATAAATAAAATCTACCATAATATCTATTATTGATAGAAAAACAACAAATTTTGTTTGTATTTAAACATACCTGTATATTTTTATGTGAATGTTTATTTCCGCTGCCATTTTTCTCTGTTTGTATTCGATAAGAAAACAGGAAACGTGTTGACATTAGAAATATGATGTTTGAAATGACAGTTTTATTGATTTGTTTTGTAACAAACACGCATTATTAACGGCTAATGATAACAAATCATTTTATGATACGACCAAATTCGATAATTTTGTCGTTATTATTGATTCTAGACAGGAAAAGATACATTAACGAAGCATATCATGATTAAATATAAATACGCTCATCAAAACTTAGCTGATGGTCAATAAAAGAAGAACTAATTGATATCATTTATACGAGAAAATTGACAAACTTTTCGAATTATATACTCTCTGAAATACTCGCTTGTGGTTACAATTCTATCCCGCTGCAATAACTTTTCTAATTTGTGCATTTATTAATGCTGGATGGCCGGAAAAACGGAAATATCCGGCGTGGCAGTATCAGAAGCGCTAAAAATTTAATTATCGATGGAAAATATAAAATCCTGATGCATTGTGCAATATTCATAAATTTCGTTCATAACTTACGATTTATGCGTAATTCATTAAATATTTAACGACGAGGAAAAATGTATAAACTTTTTTTTTTAATTTCATAATACCAAAGTTTATTTCCCTCAAATTAATTGAATGTAATATAATTTCAAGAGCAAATTTTTGTTTCGGTGAAATGTGTTTTGAGATATTCCGGCTTTTAGTAGATGTTTTTGGCAGTTATTTTCATATAGTACAGTACGTATTTTCGTCAAAGTATAAATTACATGATGTAAATCTAGGTATGAAATATTTGATAGCAGTTATTTCATTTCAATTTAATCTGATGGTCTGATGGTGAAATGGGAGTGAATATATTTTATTGCATAACAGAGTGATAAAGAATGTTGTTACGATTATGTTTATTTTGCTTAAAGTTATTTGTTTGAAAATGATGGACTAGAAGTTGAAAATTTCTAATTGCGATAAATTAAATTAATGTTCTGTTTTTTTTAATGCAATTTTGAGAGAAAACAAATCCTGTCAGCACATATAATTGCGTTTTTCTTTAGTATTTTAGTAAAACTTTCCCAATTTTTCAGATATCGCAGATTAGCACTCCGAGCGAGAGAGATACCGATCTCCCAATGTGTTTTTGATAAACAATACGTTGTTTATCAAAAATAAGTCGTTGGAGAATAGCCAAATACGTTTTACTCTTATATTGTAGTGAAACTTTCCTAAATTTTCAAAGATCGTAGGTTAACTATCGATACTGTAAAGACATCGATCATTCGATGTGTTTAAACTTACTTTATAGCCAAAATAAGTCGTTTGTGCACATTCAAACACGATTTTCTCTTGTATTTTAGCGAAACATTCCCAATATCCGTTTTCCCCTTGTATTTTAGTGAACTATTCCCTAATTTTCAAAAATTGCTAAGCTATGACTTTTCCGCTGATTAACATTTAAATCGAGAAAGATGCCGATCCCTGAATGTATTTCAACACACTTTGCATAATGCCATAAATTGTTTCGCACTATTAAACTCAACAATGCCTCAGAGTATTCATATCTTACAGATCCCCATATATCTAAAATTTAAAGAGCTAAGATTCAAAAACAAGACAAACAAGCACTTTAAGTAAGAGTGACTTATACAATTAACTTAAAATCCGCCGAGCTGTCATCGTACCCGCCCGCATACAGCGCAATAATTGCTTTTCATCACTGTGTGCGCATTTTTGATGAATTCGCAGTTTTCTGCGTGTTAATACCATTATGGTGGAGGCGCCGGGACGATGCCGCCTTGTCGTTTTTGTCGTGCATGTTTCGTCGTTGCTCAGACGACTCCCCCCATTCTCCCAATTTCGTATTCTCCCATCCGCTTAAGAAAGTATTCACGCTGTGAGTGCCTTCATTTATTTTCCGGGATTTACCAAAGAACCAGCTAGCTTTCTTAATTATAGGAAGAACTTGAAATTAATAGCTTGCTGTCGTCGACCTGGATTTTCTCGCCTATTATACGCGCCTACTTACTCGTTAAACTCATTAAAAACCAGCACCGCGGTGATAAACAATTAATGATTGCGTAATTATGCATTATGCTCAACTGATTCTCGCTTGATTATGACATAGATGGTATTGTAAAACGTTTTGTATATTCCAAACGTTCTAAATCGACGGGTACAGATTTTAAGAAAAACATCAAAGCAAACCTGATCCCTGAACCCTAGGAACCATTTTGGAGGTACTCAAGTTTCCACTATCTTTTTTGAGGGTTGATTATGGCGCTTATCAAAATGTTCCGCTTCAACTCGACATTTTCAAAAACGTCTTGGCGCAAATTGGATTAGATTGAATCGGTCTCGGGTCGACGATGACGACTTTATGTCCGGTGAACCATTTTCACAACATTTTTTCCTCTCCTGTTGTTAGGAGAGACGGATGGCAAATGGTGAAGGCGCCGGGCAGTGCCGCGTGTGTCGCTAAACGTACCTAAAGTCCCTAAATCATTTCGGCTATTGTGCAAACTGTAATAAAATTTATCATTCACTTCACATCTCTATTGAAAACTTTACGAATAAATTATCTACTTTTATTTGGGTAGAAGGATATAAAATAAATCGTAGAAAAAAACTTTTGTGAAGCTTCTTTCACAAAAAGAATATTTAAATAAGAATGAGTCAGAGAAATAGAGAAATATATAATTTAAGTATTAATTAAAGGATATTTTCCTTGATTTTGAAGATCAATTCCATATAATCTACTTATTTATCTGTACCAGATCTAGGTAGTCGTCTTTCATGCATTTTATCTGGTCCTTCGAACCGGATCAGCGATACCTTTCATGGTCCTTTGCACCGGATCATCTAATTAACTGTTTATGTATTCATTAAAGACAACTTCGCTTATTTAACCAAAAATGATTTTTAAGATAACTGATTATACCAATAAAAATAAATAAACTTGATAAAACATGTAATTATAAATTTTAATGAAAACCAAAATTAAGCAAAAGTACGTTGGTAATAAAATGAGATAAATGGCAAAATAAATTGAATCGAAAACTAGTTTTTCCCCGACAACATGTCGACGCAACGCTTTTCCACGAAGTTTTCTGATAAATTAAAGATGAAACGCTGCTCGCTAGCTGGGGTTAAGAGGAAAAAGGGCAGCGCGCTAGCGTGCGTGCCACTCGGAAAAACTCAACCGCACGTCATGTGGGTGGATGTATGGAACGCGTGTGGAGGCTCATCCGGAATTCAAGTATCTTCAATTAGCCGCCAGAAATCGCAGCTATCACGGCGCAAAACACGCCGACGACGCCGACGTTTAAGCACACCGAAACTTTTCAATCAGTGTGCCGCACGTCGCCTCCTCGAAAACTCCACACCTGAGGAGTTTTCCACCTCGCACACGCGCGCAAACATCGTCGAAAAGTTCATCCCCAAACTAATGTTATTAGCCTAAACGGCCGCCGTAAGAGTGCTCAAGTTGCACAAACAGAGAGGAAACCCTCAAATTTCGCACAGTAATTAATTTAATTACTTTTATCAACTTGTTTTCTCGAGATATTTACTGGTTGTTAATGGTAATCCATCAGAAAGTGATGTAATTTATAGTTAAGCTGTTAATTTATTTCATTGCAGTGTTTTTAAGACTTTTATGGTCCTTCGAAGTAGATCAACAGTTTCTTTCATGGACCTTCGAACCTGATCAGTAAAAGTCTTAGTTATTAATTAGATACTGGTGCTTTCGGAAGTTTTGGTGGACCCTCATGTTTATATTTATTTTTCGAAACAGATCTGATGGCATCTCATGGTCCTTCGAACCGGATCAAAGTTTAAATGCTTTTTGGTGTAACATTCAAAATAGAAAACTAGTTCATAAACTAAATGAACTTCACGAAAATGAATCTGAAACAACATCGTTTATACTCTCATCCCATCTGCGATTATTTTCCCTTTTTTTTCTTCGACTACTTCCATTGGAGTATTTTGTCATACTCAAGAGTTGTATTTCACGGTGATGCACTTGAGCAAAAGCAATCGGAAGCGAACATATGCTGCATCCATCGAAAAAGTTCAAATTCCTCCCAACAAAAACTGATGTACTCATCGAGGTTTGTCGCAACTACTTCATTTTGTTTCCGTCCACGCTTGGGAAAAACTGCTGAATGGAACCAAAGCGTTTGTCGCAGAGTCTGAAAGACTGCAGTCGACACAGGGACGGGAAGTTGGGAAAATTAAATTTTCTATAAAGCATTGAAAACTTTATCCCTTCATTCCACAGAAACATATTGTACCCTTGTACTCTTCATCAGCTCAATATGATCTCGAGTTACTTGTTATGATTACATAACTTTAAGTTTTCTTAAGCTTTAAGTTTTTCCAACTTCAAACTTGGAAACAAGCAGCTTGATTGAATTATTGAATGATGTAGAGAAATTTGTCATATTTTTTATTATTGACTCCTGGTAATTGAGCCATGGATTAATCTATATTAGCCAATCGCGTAAATCTTGTTATTGTGCATTAAGGCATTCGATAATGTTGTCAATGATCAATCTATGTACATCGAGGATAGTTTGCGTTTTGTTTGCATGTTTGGCGATAATGGTGTAGCGCTGATGCAATCTGAGTGATTTATTGAGCACATGCGGTCGAACGCATGTGCTTGGAATCGGGGGTGTGAGGGAGGCGGGGTATTTGGTGGGAGATGATGATTTATGGATCGAAATCCTCGGCAAAACAGACAGACACAGGCTTTTGCTTTACCCGAAACGCATCTGAGCTTTCGATGGAATAGACGAATAAAGAACGCTGGCTTTTGTTAAAATACATTGGTAGAAAGAGAGAAAATGTTGGTAGTTGTGCAAATGTGGAACAATAATGTGGACATTTAGCTCAAATAGTCAATGAATTGCCAAATAATACGAGCTTGCAATTGTAAACTGTGATAAAATAACACGTGAAAACTACCAGGAATTTTGGAAACGATAATAAAATAGAGAAAATCAAGAATAAATGTTTGAAATTAAACGAAATGTTATAGTTACCCTCATATCTGCTCGGATCTACTTTGGTATGTTTTTGTTTTTCAATATTTTGTCTGATCATACTGATATTTACTCAAATATACTCCGTTCTATTTTACTTTCATCAGATTTACTTCAGTTTGTTCGGGTTACCTTAGATTTATAGCCTAAAATCAAAAACAAATAAAAAGTAGATACCAGATTCACCAGATATCCAGAGAAGCAGCCACAAAGATCTTTCAAGAGTTTCCATGATCCTTCGAACTGGATCATCAAGATATTTCATGGTCCTTCAAACCAAAGGAGTAAGGCATACCATGGCCCTTCGAAATGGATCATCACGACCTTATCATGGTCCTTCGTACCGGACCATACATCGAAGATATCGCTGTGCTGCGTTGACTGGCTAGTCTGATATGTTAATTTAAAATAGGTGTAATTTGTTATGCTTTTAGGACTTTTCATGGTCCTTCACAGAGGATCGTCCAGACATTTCACAGTTCTTCGAACTGTTGCATAAAATGATTGATCTATTAAAAAAAGTATAAATAATCCCACTTTGCTCAAATTTAACACTAGAAGTGGCCACTAAGTTCTTGCAATAGTTTTCATGGACCTTCCCAACTGATTATCAAGCCATTTCATAATTCTTAGAACCGGAGCATGAAAAGTTTAATATGATAATTTAAAAACTAATGTAAATTAAACTAATATGTAAAATAACATAGTTAAAATAAAATAATTTCAACTTTGAAAGAACTTTTCAATGTAACCACAATTTACAATCAAAAACATGAATCTAGAACATCAACAAAAACCAGAAAAGAGCCCCTTTCCTTTATATGAAAAGTGACAACACGACCTTTTCTGTTATTACATTATTCCCTTGATATTACAACGACTATCTTTTCATGTATCCGTTCCGAGCAGAACCAATCGTTTTATTCAAAAATTCTCTTTCCTATATTTACTACTTCAACGCATACGCCGCGATTTAAGAACATATTCCCGTTTATTCCTGTTATTCTATATCCAATATAGATACCAAGTCAAAACCAATGCAAGTCATTGCATAACCCTCGAATCAAAAACCCTCCCTAACTTCGGAACGCAAATAAACGTTCCAACTTGATTTCGCCGATACAAAGTTTACGATTTACGTGAACACAATAACACCGATAAACCTTATTTATATTCTTCAAATCTCTTTTTGTCTTCAGTTGTTTTTTTTCTGTTTGTCTCTTAACTTTTTTTTGGTACTTGTGGAAATTATATCAGCCATTCCTTCGGTAATAAAAATAGTCCGTTGAATTTTTAGGGATTAAGATTAAGTCTGGCGATATCTGGAAAGCCACTGCAGACGTCATAAATTAAACGATTCTATAAAAACAGCTGAAGGAACGAAAGAAAAAGAACTTTGGTATAACTGCTCCTTAATTTCTTTTTAATCCACTTCGTTATCCTACGTTTCGTTGGGGTCTCATTGTGGTTGGAGTTCGAATCAGCTCGAAGGACCAAGTTTCAAGTTCGAAACTCAAATTAGTAGATGTATCAAAAGATACTAAGGTTTTGTATTTCAGTAAATGTGGAACAGGCATAACTATAAAAAAAGTGTAGTCCTCTATAAATCACAAACCATGCCTCTGACAGAGAGAAAGTAACAACTGGAAGGACACAAAGTGGAACAAAGATAGAGAGGGACTGGGAGAACAGACAGTCTGAGGAGAAATAGAGAGAAAGAGAGAGAGAGAAAGAGATCTTTTAGTGCTGCGAAGGAGGTAGTATGAGATTAACATATCAAAATCCTAAGTTACCCTTTTCCGACCCAGAACTTCTTGGCGAGCTCGATCCTAAATTGTGATTTCGGGTATCTTTGTTGTTATACCACAATCGTTTATCCGAAGAACGCTTCCCGCTTCGATTGCCATCTCCTAGAATTCTAGCAAAACCGCAAGAGAGGTGACCGCACTACATGGGAGGTTATACAAAGGTCGAAGGGCGGAAACGTTGTTTAATACCTATGGATAAAGTGCGATCGGAATCGGTCTAGATTAAGTAGAGGACGTTATTAATAATTTGTTGGTTCAATATTGTAGTGTTGGAGTCTATTATCTTGTTACACTCTCTTTGATTTTGCTTTAATTTGCTTTATTTACCTAATTACCTATGAAATTGTATGTAATTTTCTATAATTTCATTTCTTTCAAGAGTGTACTGTTGTGTTCGTGTTTAGTTCAAGTAGAATGTTTCATCTTTTGTGGAAAATTGATTATACTTTAATTGGTTGTTCTCTGTTATGTTAGAATTGATTGTATCTGCTTCAGTTTACATGTTTCCTTGCTTTGTTCCATTTTTCTCAATTCTGTTCCATTCTGTTCTAATCCAGTATGTTCAGATGGGGAACTTTTGCCTACTAAATTTTTTCCAACTTCTAGTCTGATAATTATGATATAGTACTTCAGACTTCCTTGAATGTTTTTGAACTGAGCTCCCCCAAGTGGTGCAACATGGCACGACATAGTTATAGTCGTCGACTTAAGCTCCTTGAGTGGGGCTTCGAGGATTTGCACTTCGTGGAGTCATAATATGCTCTATTATGTTGCTTCCTATTTTGTTTCATTTTCTGGTTGAATACCTTCAGTATACTTCTCAACTCCGACCATTCATATCTGATCTTTTTTGAACTCTATCCTCTCAGTTTCTACTCTGATCTTCCCAGTATATCAGCCTAATCTATCTTATAAACGACTTCAAGCTGCTTTTAATAAGCCTTTCCAATTTGTCTCTCCACCTTTTCTACCCTCCTCCTACTCTGCTATACTCTGCTCTCCATTCCTCTACTCCTTCTCTCAATCCACTTTCCAATATACTTCCATTTTACAGAATATTTCCTGGACCATTATTCAACTTAAACATAACAAAAATACGCTCTCAATCTCTCAAGATTGAATCTTGAATTGGAGCCACCGTCCAAATCCCTCCCTTCAACCTCCCTTCACAACGTATTCCTTGAAAAAGCCATTATTTTTTAGTGCATTCAATGGTATATCCAAGTGACCGTTTTGTGCTCTCCAGTATAACAAGCACTAAAAAAATGCCAGCGCCACCACAGCCAAACCGCCTCCACGTCCACATTCCCCAAACGGCTTACCCCCGCTTACAGTTATGACTGCCGTCGACAATATTTCACAATGCTCGCCGTTGGGGCGATGTTGAGTTGTGAGATTGTTGAGCGCAGAGATGCCGAGCGGTGGGATTGGCCCTCGTGTTCAAGCTTTTCGCAGAATTCTTTGGCCCCACGGCTTTGGAGGCAGCCGAATACAAAACACCCACAAAACCACACAAACACAGCCTCGGCCCAGACAGGGCAGCATACGAAACTCGTGTAATATAATAAAATTAAGCCAATTTCACGCTCCGATTTGCTAATAACCTCGCGCACACTTTTCACCAAACGCGCCCCGAGCTACTGCTAGCCCCCCTGGCAAAGAACGGCGGAGCAGTGGAAACATGGACAGGCCACACAATACGGAAAATAAATTAGACTCGGGCGGGTGTGATAAAATGGCGGATTGGGTAGGTTAGAGGAGAAAACGGGTTGGTGGCTCCTCCAACCATTTCTACAGAGGAGTGAAGGAGACAGGCAGGGAATGGGGAAAGAAAACTGAGCGGTCTGTACCCACGCGAGATGTGAATGAAGTGTGGAGCAACCGGAACGAAATATATTACATAACCAATTTTGTCATTCGGAAAGTTTCGTAACATTCGGGGCAACGGAAAAGTTTTCAGGTTAATTAAAATTTAGTTCCGAGTTGTATTTAAATGTTATATAACTGGAAATAACTATATAATTTTGGGAGTGAATTATAACTTTCAAATTTTAATAAGATTATTGGTCCATTCTGTAATTTCATCTGTTTCCTGGTCCTTTTTGTTTTGCTTTAATCTGCTTAACTATAATCTGGATTAATGTATGATCTTGATGTATCATTTATGATAGTGACTTTTGTTTTATTATTATGTAACAGAGTAACATCGCTAATTTTAATTTATTTATTTCTAGAATTTGTCTTTTCTAACCTCTCCTCTACTTCCATTCACTTTGTTCTCTACAATTTTCCTAACCCCTTGCTCTCTACTGACCTCTACAGTCGCTAGCATTGGCAACACTTCTCTAGAGTCAATTCACAACCACCTTCCTTACTCTCTTCTGCTATTCACTACTCCAGAGATGACAAACCTTCCTGATCGTAGATCATAGACTTGGATCTAACTTTATCACTGGTCCACTGGTTCCTTTTGCCCTCTCCCTCACCCTAAGTTAAACTTCATATTTATTATCCCTCGACTTCACTTCCTTCAAAATACAACAATCTCTTCCAACATTGGGTGTAAATCTAATTAAGCGCATTACCACATCGTTCATTTATATAATACCTGCGAATTAATAACGTCCCAGACAGGCGAAGAACGACTCTATGCGTAATCCTTGCAAATCCCCCATCAAATTAATAAGCAATTAGCACACGCCAATAAGAAGCGAAGACCTGGCACTAACACCCTGCGTTACTTGCACCATAATTCCAACCAATCCCGTTCCATGCTATCCACAACTCTTGTGGTTGTGAGTTTCCAAGTTGTCCTGCATCCCAACAAGTGTCCACCAACCAACTTATTAAACTAAATGCCAACCTTACCGAAGCACAGAACAAGGACCGACCACGACACAATAAAACCAACGTCTTCTTGGCTACGTCAAATAGACACCGCTGATTCATTAATTAACACCGTTGACAAGTGATGAATCACCTCGGGTTGAGTTATGAAATAATGATGATAGAGTTATTCTGGCAGTCTGAGTCAGTGGCACAGCGTAAATAAATTGACCTGGACGAAGGCACAGAATTTCCTCGGGTTGTAAATCTCGAAATGTCGGGCCGAGCTAATCTAATTAGCGCAAACAAATCCGGACGGGCTGTGCTTATCTACGATTTGCTGGCGCGGCATTTAAACGTCAACATTCGCAGATCCTGGGGCGTGTTCGCGGGGAAATGTATCCTTTATTACCTTTCCAGTAATGTATCTCAACCATCCATGGACCTTGTAGGGTTTAGGTTTTAGTTCCGACCAGTTTTGCGTCGTAAGCGACCGAACGACTGTAGTAGTCGGCGACTATGCTAATCCAGTGTACTTCGTGCATGGATTGCGTTTATAACATTGGCGGACAGGGTGCAGGATGTGCGCTGCAGAATGAAGATACCAGGAGTGACGGGCTACGTGTGTTTATAATATGGGAACCGGGTCTGGCCATATACGGATACAGGAGATAAATATATAATGATGCAATCATTTTATATTCTGCGGCATGCTTGAAATTATAATGTGGAACTTTCCTTGGGATACTTTATGAATTGCTTATTATGTTATTTTACGGTGGAAAGGTTTCGTAATGTCAAATAAACATAATTTATTATTCCATAGTTTTATTTAAAGCTTTAATAGCCTTCTAACCTATACTTTCTTTTCCTCTCAAAGTGTTTAGTCCATAGTTAATTAGATTTCATATTTTCTAAGTTGATCAACTTTGCATGTGTTCGTCTACTCCGTTTTTTATATCCAGGGTCGTCAAGTTAAGCAATACAAATAACTCATTGGCCTCACAGGGGTGTGAGGAAATGCAGGAGTGTGTGTACCTATGTACGACTACTGATATACACTCTAAACATATTCTGTGGGGAAACAAAGTCGCCACGACATATATTTTTCCGTTGCCGCATCTGAGATAAGTATAAAAACGACAATATTAGGCACGTAAGTCCAGAGAGAATACTCTTCTTCTGCCGGTGTTCGTGGAAGAAGATGCTTGAAATGACTGATGGTAGCAACTCAAATAAGTAACTCTTTATTTTACGTCGTAATAACACCTTTGTGTGACCCAGTGCGTTCACCGCTAATCGAAAAACCCTTCTCTCCTCTCCTTGCTCTCTTCTCTCTACTCTTCTTTCTCTATACCCCGCTCTTTTCCTCCGACTACTTTCCTCTCCAGTCTACTCGCCCCCTTCCTCAAGGCACTCTACTCCCTCTCTCATCAAACTCATCACCCTATTAACAATCTGCACCATTTTTCAACATCCGATAAAATCTTTAAATACCACTCCTTTTTTTCCTAAAACTAACAATATGCTAACTGTTCCACGCCGATTCGTGTATGCAAATTAGCTGTCCTGCTCACGACTCGTATTCGCAACATAATCGTCATTTTGAAAAGCGCCCGCGTTCTATTTACATATTGTGCACATTCACGCTGAGCTTGCTTGCACTCACAATTTATATGAGTCAACCGGGTGTCCCCGGCAACCGCCGGAAAAACGGCAAAACCTGCAAAAAAATGCAACAACAGCGAGCTACTCAAGTAGATTAGGCCACGCTATGGCTTATGAGCAAATATTTAAATGAAAAACTTAAATTGCACTCGAAAAGTCGTTCTTATTTAATCTGAATTACTCATCTCCAGTGCACTGTATACGGAAAGTTGATATTTATACCGGTGGATTTACATTTGCCGCGATAAACCCCGCGTCGTGCATATTGTGGTGCATTGAAGATGGCTATTTTAATTAAATATGCAACGTTTCAATTTACTAGGGATAGCGCTTTACTTGTAATCCACAAGTTTCGAAAGGGTGATAAAATTGTACGATGTATAAAGAGGGTGGATTTTCGGAGTGGTTTATTGCAATCGTTCTGATGTTACTCAATTGGATTTTTCTGAGATGGATTGGTTATTTTTCTAAGATAGACTTTTTTTATAAAATTGTATGTTGCGCTCGAGCGGCGTGGATTCCACGCCACATTCTATCAGATCATAACATAATATGTATTGCGTGAGGACACTGATAAATCGTCGGAGATCAGCAGGTTCTAGATCGGAACAGAATACTGATTAAAATCAAATTCAGTCAACTCATCTGAACAGAGTAGATCACATCAGATGGAATGGGTTTGCATAAGAGATGCCAATAAGAGGCAGGCTCGCCTCGAGTTACCACAGAACGCTAACGAAAAAAGTCTCGAGCGCAATGGGTTACCGATTTTTTTCCATTCTATAGCAACAACTATCAAGTTATACAAAAAAAGTTTACCAAAGAACCAATAGTGTAACAAAACTAAAACTCCTCAGAAATTCAATTCCCCCACAACCATAACCAAAAACAAAATTATTTTAAATAGAACCAGCTACCGTCTAAGCTCACAGTTAAAATATGCAAAATGTTGGCACACCCTTTCACATCCTGCACGAGCAACACGTTTTAATATATTCCATGGCGATTCCTCCGTGTTCTTCAAACGTAACTCCTGTGATATAACCCTGTGATGGTGGTTTTTATGCGCAATTCACTTTATCAATTTTATGCCAGTGCGTGCTTAGTGCCAAGCGTCATACATATTGCGGCACTTGTGCCGAGAACAAGTTTGAAAGTTTTATTAGACGCCATGGTTTTTTATCGCAAGTGCGCACCGTTTCCTCCCCAGCTATGACAATAAAGTCGAATTTATTTTATGCTTCCAACATGGGCTCTAGGTTATCTTTTATGGATTTTTTCATGATAGAATCTGTAGTCGTACAGTATAGTTTATGTAAACAGGGCGAGTTCTCTAGTTTTATGTGTGCTTTGTAAATATTTTGAAAAGGTCGAGGGAAAAATACTTGACGACTTTGAGAAATGAAAGAGTTGGTCGCTAAAGGATTGCAATTAGTGGTCAACAAGGCGGAGAGATTGCGGCGTTAAGGACACACTCGGCATATGAATGTTGGCATTTTATATGGTAATTCAATTGTGGTTAAATGCCGCTGTGGCAGCAAATTAGCACGCTGTAAAGGTTTAAACATGCTGGAGTGAACATATAAATGCGAGAGGAAAGTTGGTGAGAGTTTTTTTTTTACAGGAGGGAACAAAGGTACAAAATTAATGTAAAAAACATGAAAAAATTGTTTCGCAATTAGTGTAAAACAAAGGTGGGTTCAAACCAGTTTTATTTCCTTTTCCCTGATTGTTTTTGTTAAATTACTTACATTTGTTGATTCGACCAGATGTTTTCAGGGTTTAGAAAGAAATAAAAGAAACACTTTCGAATTTGATCTACTGTATTCCAATCTATTCAAATCTGTGGCCTGATCTTCAATTTGTTTTATCTCGGATCTTTTCTAAACTTTCTGATCTAATGTCTCTGTTCAATTCATGGGACTATTTTTGATTTTGATCATTGTTCTTTGCTCATGCATATCCTGCAAATTCTGATCTCCTATCTTGGTGGTTCAATACATATTAGTTTATGAACTGATAGAATCTCTGCTCTGTTAATGTTCCGATCTGATTTCAGTTCTCTTCTGGTCACATTCTGATCTCGGCCAGAACATATCCTGATTCTGTTCTGATCTCTAATATATTCTTTCTATCTCTATCTCTATTCTACTCTAATACCCTATGTTGCGAAGCAGGCGGGCTGCTGACAACATTAACCTTAGACGAAAACGCCGAAGGTCTTTTATTGTTGCAGGACCCGAACTACCCGTTCGTTGACAGAGATGATTGAGCTGCGGAGAGATGTAGACACATCGAAGTATGTCTTGTGACTTGTTTTATTTACACAAATTTACAATTACATCGGCTGGGGACCACAACACATTCCCCCACAATCTTCCACCTCACGAACCTACCCTGGACCAATCAGAGCACACTCCGCCTACCACTCTCTCTCTCTCACCTCACACAAGGTTTGCCCAGAAAGTCATACCAACTTCTCTTGCAAAACTAAGCCACCTGGCTCGCACATGTTGGGACCACCGAGGCCCTCGTCATAGAGTCTCAGGTCGGCAGGGGATCGCACAAAGCGTAATAGCTTTGGCTGCACTTTCTCACGTCTCTCTTAAAATGCATAAATGCACGAGCCATAAATCTACAGTTATATGCCAAGTGCCTCCAATATTGACAAACAGTTTCAAAATTGTCCAGACCCCGAACAAATCGGCATTTGACATCGTACAACATAAAAGCCAAAAAAAATCTTATTTTCCAAGAAGAGCCAACGGTTCCCAACACCCTATTCTCTGTTCTGTAGAGCTCTGTAATGTATCTCGGCTGGGTTCTAACCTACGTTCTGATCTGATCTCTGTTTAATGAGATGAATGGACTAGTTTTAGTTCTGATCTGATCTGTCCAGATTTCCGTTTATTCCGTTCTGATTTCTGTCTTACTTGATGCCCTGACCAAATACCTCTTTTGGTCTGGTCTAACAATGAGAGCAAAAGAAATATTTTATACTCATTACCATTTATAAATAATAAAATATTTTAAATAATAAAATAAGTATTTTTAAAAACCACTTTATGTAATTAATCAATATGCACTGAATTGAGTTCAAATAAATATATATTGAAATAAATAGTAATTGGCAGTTTTGTATATAAAATGGAAAAAGAGCAGAACTTTGCATTTTCCCATTAAATTCCTACGTTATATTAATTGAAGTCATGCGGCCAATTGAAAGCGGACATTCAACATACAGTTGAGGGAAAAATAATTGAATCGGTACGGTCATAATTACCGTTACCACGCACATTCACATTCAATTTAATCTGCTCTGAATCAGTGCGCGATTGTGGGCTGTTATATGATCCGGACCATGGTTGCTTTTCACAGATAGCAGGCTGGAGTTTCCGGGAAGCGGAAATCACATCGCAATATAATTCAATATCATCGATGAACGAGAAGTTTAAAAAAGTTCAAATACAAATGTATTGAACTTTGTTCCTGGTTTTCGATTAGCATAATTGGGACATCATAAAAGAACTTAAACTTGTCGGGTCAGGGAAGACAGTAGAGGTACATAAGACTAGTCTTCGGATATCGATATGATCTCTTCTGGTCCAATACTTAAGTTCTTTTAGATTCCGATTTTGTGCGGAAGCTTGTCCTGTTCTGATTTGATCCCAACTCTATTCCAATCCTTTTTCTGTTCTGATATTCCCACGATTCTAATTCTGGATCTATTTTGGTCTGATCTGACCTATGCCCCGATCTGACTTGTGCCCTATATTGGTTTTCAGAACCAAATTGTTAGGACCTACTCGACGCAAAGCCACAATAAAATTAACAAAGCCCCGTTTGTTCCAAAAAAACCTTTTCACTTACAACACCGTTCCATTATAATCATTTTAAGAACATGGAACTGTAATCATTTTAATTATTCGTCATCGACCAAAGTGACTATTGCTTTGTTATGCTACATTTAGACCCAACGTCGATATTATTCACATGAGAGGAAATTGGTGGCAATTAGATAAACAGCGCACACTGGCGTGCCGAGTGTATACTAATATTACGATAGTAAACACAATCAATTAAACTAATTGCTTACTGAAGTGATCCCCGCATTCCCGTCGTCGTTCTCTCTGTCAACAGCCAAGTGTTGTAGGCTTCATGTTGCCATAGCTAGGGTTGCCAAAACTTTCGGGGGGCATGTCATCGAAAGTTCGGACCAAAACCCGTTATTAAACTTTATTGACGTTGCATGTCCCTTCATGTTTTACAAGAAGAGGGAAAGTTTTTAATTAACTAGCAGATGGTTTTGTTGGCGGTGGAGTTTTGGTGGTCGTACAATAAGGTTAAGATTAATGAAGGTTAGATCAATGTCAGGATGGTAGGGAATTCCAAAATTTCAAACGAAAAATAAGAATGTGCGGTTTTTAAATAGACTAGAAAAGAATATGTCCAATATATTTTGCGATTTCCTTTATTCGCCCCTTAAATTATTCTGTCCCGATCTGTTCTACTCTACCCTTCTCCTTATTTTGATTTGTTCTGATCAATGTTCTATTTTCTTCCCTTCTTCCTTGTTTGGAATAATAAATCTGAACCGACCTTTTCTGTTCACCTTCGGACCTGTTCAGATAGTTGGATACAAGCTTGATTTAGTCCCGATTTGTTCCAAATCCTCTGCTCTGCTAAACTTCTACTCTAGTTCTATACCCTCTATTGTTCAATCTGGACCTTACCTCTATATTTCTGTAACACTCTGATCTCCATTCTACTCTCTTCTCATTTGTTCGCTTCTATCATCCGTTCTCAATGATATTTTTATGAGCTAAGCACTCTACTCAATTCTATTTTGATCTGTTCCGCTTTATTCCGTACAATTCTAGTCCGTTCAGGTCTGTTCGGTTCGGTATTACCCTTTTCTGACCAGTTCTACTCTATCTACCTCCGCCTCACTCTGTTCTACTCAGACCTACTATGGTCCTCTTACTATCCTCCGCTCTGAACTAATATGTTCCATCAACAATTCAATATCACATGTTCTCCTCCCACCACCCAGCTATCAAATCACATGATTACCACGCTGAATTATTGCGAAATGAAGCAAGCTCGCCAATTGAAACGAAATTTATCTAAATGCACGGATCTTAGGGAGAGCAACACGTATCGCGTGCGCACGCGACTGTACGAACGCGATTTGCTGGCGATTTGGCGCGGAAGGCCCAAAGCTAGTATTAATAGACAATTACGCTAAGCACTACCGCCAAAACCGATGAAATGCAACAACGTGATCTGCAAGTGCCGACCAATTCGCTTTCGCATTCGGTGAGCTATCAATCGCCACCCGGACAGATGCACAACCACATACGGTGGGCTTAAACTCGTTACACGGAAAACAGTTCAATTCCATACTCGAATAAATCGTGCGCCAACAAAAACATAACCAACCCTGGGGTATCTTATTTAAACGACAAATTCTCCAACATTCGCGGAATTCGCGGACAAGCTAAACAAATTAAGCGATTATATATTGCGTACTGTGATAAATCCTTTGTAAAATCAATTGTAATGATATTATTATATTTTACATGACAATATATGACCGAAAACACGATATGTATATATTTCGTGCAAAATCGATATGGTCCTTCGAACCTGTTCAAAAAAGGATTCAAGTGTTGTACTTCGTAACAGGCACTCTAGGAAATGCAGTATTTTATTATTTGGTAATATATAGACTGTTATACTGTTCAAATTTGTTAATTAGTTGTTAATTGTCAAGGAATTAATATCACATGTTCTCATCAACTAGCTACGAAATCACAGGATAACCATACTAATGCGAAATGGAGCAGACAGGAACATAAGATTCCAGATATCGGTAGCTGCATACTGAATTGCCCTATTCTGTTCGGTGCAGCTAACTTCTGTACTGCTTGGGTCAGTTGACTACAACTCTATTCTGATCAAATGTTTTCCACTTTATTTGACCCTCTTCTATTGTTCTCTATCCTAATATACTCTGATGACTTCTGATCTAGAACAGGGCAGGACAATATAATACTGAAGTCAGTAGACGAAGAATGTCAGTCATTTCCTGTTGTGGACTACAGATTCCCTCACTAAATTATACTGATCTGCTCTATCTTTCTCCGTTTAGCGTTGTTTGTATATTGTTTTTATCCAATGTACCATTCGATGCTCCTATGTCCCGCCCAGTTTTACTCTGTTATACTATATTCAGTTCTTCCTCCCCAATACATTCAGATCTGATGACTTCTACACTATCTTATTCTAATGTAAACTGCTCTTCTTAGTTCATACCTTGTTTTGCCGACTCATACAATGTTCAATACATTATTCGGTCCCGTCCTACATTATTCTGTTAGGATCTGCTCTCCTCAATTCCGACATTATGATTTACTCAAACAATATGTGGCTGAAAACTTCCTGACCTATGCATATTTCACGCGGAATAAATTGGTATATTTCGCTCTGGCTCCCGGCGAGTAAATAGCACAGCACATCGGTGGATGCCAATCATGCGCCGGCTTCATTCAACCGGGGTGAAAATCAATGAATGATTGCGAATCGGGATAGTAGTGTGCGCGTGCACGAATACACTCCGATAAGGATCGATGGCAATGTGGAGGAATGCATTTATTACACCATATCCGCCTAGGCGCCGACGCAAAATGGAAAGGGATGAACCGCACACTTCGCACACTTCAGCGGCTGCTGCTCATTTGCGACTCCTCCAACGACTCGTCCCGATAGATACATGTGTAGAGGATAAATATTTGTATTTGTATAGGGCAACAGGCTTAAATGACCAACACGCGGACGTTTCCCAGTTTCAGGCTCGATGGCGTCGGCTGAATTAAGCAGTTCCCTCTTCTGTCGCCTCCCGCGCGATTCCACGCTTCGCCTCTCCTCCTTCACCACCCAAGTTGTGAACGCTACTTGGCGTCCGCCAAAATTGCGTCCATTAATCACGTGGCCTGTCTCTGCATGACCATGAATAAGATATATAAACCAACGAATGGGCAGAGGCATGTGCGAAATGTGAGGTGGTGAGTGCAAAGTGGAAAAGGACTGAAGGATATCCTCATTATTTATTCAGTATAATTATGTTTGGTTGTATTTCGGATTTGCAGTATGTTTAAAATTTGCAATTAACATTTCATTCATGTTTATTTGATTTTGATCTAATCCAGTTAGTTATGTTTGGTTCCTCCAATTTGATTCTAGGCTATCCTGTTTTCGTAATCTAATATATTCCGATCCTTCTGATTCAGATTTTCTCCTTTGAATAATGAACACACGGTCGATATCCTACATTATTTGTATTTCCCTAGGGATATATCCTGTTCCGTATAATTCTGTTCTGGTTTGTTGATCAGTAATGGAGGCTGTATATCTAGACTTTCTAATGAAAGGAATGTTGATGTCTTTGATCTGAAAGTCTTTCTCTGAATTATTTTCAGCTTCTCTGAAGGTGGCGCAGGGACACTCTTCACGCTCCAGCATTGCCATGGTGTCCCCAAGCAGGTAATTAGATATCTCAGTGGAGCGATTTCCGTTTGCAGTCTTCCCTGAACTTACAGCATTCCCTAAGTAGATGGAGATGAGTCTCCTCACTATTCCACCACCATCACCTTGGATCTAAAGTGATCCGGCACTCTGACGATTCTCTCAGACCTGCGCAGCGTAGATCTTATTCAGGGAACTTCCCCGTGGAACCCTGTACAAGAAACATTTTGACCTGTGCAATTCCTTTTACATTACCTCGTCCCTTGTTGTAGCCCGACCACACTCCAATGATTTGTATGCACCGATCTCCTTCGTGTGAGGGAAAAGATGTTTCAAATCTGTTTCGCTAGCCAGGATTCGTTCCAACCCAAGCCTGAACCTCATGGCACCTCTCAGCTCCATTTTCACTACCAATTCACAAAATCCCAATATGAATTTCCCAATATTTCCAAAAATTACGACTGGCTCAAATTCCCCTTAATTAAATGCAATTTGAATCCCTCACTAATTGGTAAATTAATCTCCATAAAATAAATTCGCAAAAACAAAATAACTAAACTTTAATACTCCAGTACAGACCAGATTATTTCCCAATTGTCGATGTATCTATTTCACCTCCTCTCCTTTTCTCTCCTATACCTCGCCAAATAATGACGCGAACTGCAAATGGCTCCGATTAAACCGGGGCCCAATCGGCACAAGAAAAATTGATTCAATTTGCGCGCCGCTTGTTTTTACTCATCGACCATAAAATGCGCCGTTTGGAATTTGCAAAGGCATTAGTTGCACGTGCACATGCTTCTCCAAACTGCGCTGTAATGTTTTTCAGAGTGTTCGCACCCCAAAAAAATCAAGGGAGAGAATAGGCGAAGCAAAGCCGGTTATTAAGGAGTGTAATTGCTGCTGGTTCTTCCATTCCATTCCCATTCTCACATTATTCCGAATCGCGATAAATTATTGCTTTGAGCTGGGTCTATGGATCGGATTATAGATTATTGCAAAGTTTGTTAATGTCGAAAATATGCTGAAAATCTACTCTTGTCTAATTTGAAATCTTATTGGTAGTTCACTTGATTAATATCCTTTTTTGCCAAGTTATCATTTCCATTTGGTATGTTCTTTTTGTTAGTTCTGGCAAGTTCTGTTCGGTTCAGGTCCTTCAGATCTATTCAGATTCGTGCCACTTCTTTCTTCTCAGTTTATCTATATTTAGTTTTAGACTGTTTATTTCAACCAAGTCTTTTTTAAAAATCATTTAGGCTACTTTCAACAATCGACAAACCCTCCCATAAAAATTTACTCCAAATTTCAGGATTATATTTGCCAACTGGAATGTTTGACTATAGACGTATACCATAAGCAGTCAATTCAACTTTTGCATCGAAATGAGATCATTTTCAAATCATTTCTACGTTTTCCCAGCCGATATCTAGGGACATCTCCCACACCATATCCAGTGATTCTCATTCAACGTACTTCACCTCCTCGAAAAAAACGAAAGTTGTCTATTCAGCAACGCAGCAAGCTGTTCCCAGTTGTAGGCAATCCATGTATTTCGAAAGGTTGAAATACGCTTTTCGCGATTGCAGTTTGAACGCCTCCCGACCATGGACGGCACATCAAAATGCAAATTTAACTGTCGAATTGTGCAACTACGCGAATCCCTTCGAATTGAGCAATAGACAGGTGGCAATATGTTCGCAAGGAAATTCCGGATTTATCGCTACGACTTCAGATATTCATGCAACTACA
>WSZQ02083818.1:0-11412 GCA_019419845.2 Weissflogia rhopalogaster
TAATTACAGATATCCTGGCGAAACATGGATTAGAAATTACAGAGGCAAAGAAAATGGCTAAAAATAGACAAATATGGCAAGAACTTTGCAGCAGATAGCAACTAAAACTAGATGAAAACGGGAGAAAACAAAAAGAACAGTCATTTTTATTTTGTTATTTTTTTGTTATTCAGATACCGCAAGGTATAATAATCCCAAGAACAGACCGACAGAGAATAGTGCTTAGAAGACTATTAGGCTCGGTCAGAGAAGAGAAGGAATGGAGTATGAAAATGCCGACAACCACCCCCTTTCGACAAATATCGGTCTACAAAGGCTCTGGTAAGCAAGCCACTTTCAAGGTACTAGAAAAAGAGGAAGACCACGACACAGATGGAAAGAAGAGATGAAGGAAGAGATTGCTGAAAGTTAAAAACTGAAAGAGAGAGGCAAGTAACTGGGCTAGCGGGCTATAGCGCCAGTAAAGAAGAATATATTTAGATGCTGACAGTACTAATTATGAACAAAGTAAATATGTGCTACACATTGGGATTGATTGAATAGAATTTGCACGGAAAATTCAGACCTACAATTAGTAGTCTGCACTGTCAATTTATGTGTGACCAACATTTTCGGGTTTTTACTCCATATCCATATTTGAATTTGATTAAAACACCATTTTTCGATCACCAATAGAATTTTGAAAATAAACTAGAATAATAAGAATTGCCGAAAAGTACATTTGTAATACATAGAACATTTCAATGATACCCTACACTGATAAATATTTCATTTATCGCCAAACACGTATCGGTGTCTATTACAATAGAAACTCTTGAATATTTTTCTGGTTGTTATTTATTCGCCTCGGTTTTTTTTATGGAGTGAATTGGAAATTTACACAACACGCGCGCTAACAATATGCTCGCACAAGATCTATGTGGTCGTATGATTGGTTTGAGATTGAAGATGGTCGCCTTGGTCGTCGCAGTCGAATAAATTTATCACAGATATGCATATTATACACGTTATAGTACTGTGGATGCGTACACGAACTGCTGTGGTTGGGACGGTTTTGTTGGCACGCGTCGCGTCGGTTAGTCGGGCATTAAACTGGCCCAGTCATTCAATTATTGTGTATTTTAAGGTGTGTTCTCCGGTTTCTAAACAAAAATATACCTTCAGGTGGAGCTTAAATCATGTCATATTCTTCTTCATTTTTCGAAACCAATAAAAACTTCAATTGAAGTTAACCATATTCACAATTGATGATTCAGGAAAGTACAAATTGAAAATTAATTGAACTGGATTAAGGAAGTACATGTCTCTGATCTCTAAATTAATAATGAATACATTAGGAATACTTACTGCCGGGAGGAAGTGAAACTGAAACTTCATTGAGCGATCTGTCGATCTTAAATCTTGTTGTAATGATAAAAAGATGAAATTTTGATGAATACATTCAGGTGGTGTCCGTTCTCCCGAAAATAAGTGAATTGTATAAAATTGTGAAAAGTGAATGATAGTAAAATTACAACTTAAAATATCGGGCATTTAGTAATACGTTAACAGAAAACAAGTAAGATTTTTAATTATGACTAATTAGCTTCAATGAGGAGGACGTCGGGTTATTGGTTGGGTCAGTCGAATTTGTTGTCAATGGAGTTCCTCCTTTTTCTGACCCCCGGGCATTTGAAACATCAATCAAATATGAATAAAGCGAATAAAACGAAATCGTTTTTCTCTGTCGCATGGAAACCACTTTGAGAACCCGGAATATGTAACAATAGCTCCAAGCTAATATACAGTAACCTAACTAGTTCTGGCATAATAGTGAAGTTAAACTGATATTACTATATATCTATATAATTACTATCACTATATATGCTCTTTTCTATGAAAATATGTCGCTTGAGCGTATAAGTCTTTGATATTTTAGTGAATATTTCCCAAAACTTGAGAAATCGAGTGTCAATTCCCGAACCATCGCCATCGATTAAGTCGCTTGAGCACATCTAAATAAGTTTTTCTCTTATAATATAGCTAATATTTCCAAATATTTCAGAAATCTTATTTCAATTATTTTATTATACTGTTATAGCTATGGATCTCCAAACTTGTTTAAACAAAGTATGCTTAAAAAATTTAATCTGATCATGTATATCTATTATATTTGTGCGAATATTTCCTAAAACTCTCAAAATCGTATTTTAATTCCTGAACCATTACAGGTATTGATCTTCAGATGTATTTGAACGCATTTCTTTGCGAAAATAAGGCGTTTAAATACATATAAACTTGTTGTTCCAATATAATTTTGCAAATATTGTCCAATACTTCAGAAATTACGTGGCCATTCCTAAACCGTTGTAGACATAAATCTCGCAATTTCTTCAAACACACTATTTTCGGCATGAAAACAAGTGGTTTGAACATTCCAAAACTTGTGAAGTAGCGAAACAATTCCCGAAGTGCTGCAGCTCTCCCGAGGTGATAGATGTTTAAATGCTCTTTTTCTCTACGAAATTAAGTGCTTTGAACATAGATAAACACATTTTTTCAATTATATTTTTGCGAATAATTTTCAAAACTTCAAATATCGTGTGACAATCCCCGGCCGCAACAAGGATCGATCTCTTGGTGTGATTTAATGCACTTCATTGGGAAAATATATGGATAGGACCCATTTAAGCAAGCTTTTCTGATACAATGTGGAGAATTTTACGTAAAATCGTTACATCAGTACCGAAACCGTTACAACTCTTAATCTCCTGATTTGTTTAAACTCACATTTTGTTAAAAATTGTTTAAATACATCCAAATACGTTTTCCCCTTATAATTTAGCGAATACTTTTGTCAATTCCGAACCGATACTGATATCGTCTAAACGTACTTTTGCAAAAATATGGCATTTGAACATATCTAAACAGGTTTCTCTATCAGATTTTTGCGAATATTTCCCAAAACTTCAGAAATAACGTGTCATTTCCGGAATAGTAACAGCTATCTATCTACCGATGTGTTTAAAGGCGAAAATATGTGTTCGAACACATCTAAACACGTTGTTCTGATATATTATAGGGAATATTTTCCAAAACTTCAGAAATCGAGTGACAATCCCCGGCCGTAGTATCTTTCTCTCGATGTGGTTAAGTGCACTTTATTGCGAAAATAAATGGTTAGGGCCCATTTAAGCAAACTTTTCTGTTATAATGGAGAATATTACGTAAAACCGTTACATCCATACCCGAACCGTTACATCTATTGATGTCCCGATGTGTTTTAACTCACTTTTTGCAAAGGCTTGTTTGAGTATATCTAAACACGTTTTCCTCTTATAATTTAGTGAATACTTTTTTAAACTTTAGAAATTGCGTGTCAATTCCGAACTGATACTGATATAGTTTAAACGCAGTTTTTGCAAAAATATATTACATTTTGTCGAATATTTTCCAAAACCTTAGAAATTGTTACTCAATTCCACATTTCTTCAAATAATCATCAAATGACCCCAAAAATATAATCGGAATAATATACTTCTTATAATACACTTCATTTCAAAATAATATGTACTAATTTAAATTAATATTATCTTCCTAAATGTCCTAAAGTAAATTTTAAACATGAACATTTTGCATTTTGAACTTTTTAAATGATGACCTATAACACATAGCTTATTATAAGAATATTATCTGGATTTACATCACACTAAAATCAAAAGATTGCCAAATCCCGTTTTAGTTCGATTCAGCGACTTATAAGTTATGACTAATAAATTTCTAAACGATCGGTAGAGAAAGAAGCTCACCAGCAGGTCCCCAGCATCACCAGTATCTTCTATAATAACAAATGTTATTGTGTTCGTCGAGTGAGACTATTCATAGGACGGTGCTCCACGCGTTTGCTGTGCGCCATGCGCAAGCAGGAATTTGAACAAAATGTAAAATACTATGGAAATAAAATCTATCGATACGTGTATCAAACTCGAACGCAAGCACCTCGACCTGTAAGGAGATGAACGAAAGAAGGATCGTAGCGTTTGGCGCGAGTTATTGCCTACGTATATCTTATCGTAGTTCTGGTTTTTGTGACCTGCTGTCGTTGCTACGTTGTGTTTGACAAATTGCCATACGTCCCACCTGGGCGTAAATGTTTGCCAATTCCTGTTTTATGAAGAATAAAACAGGATTATGCTAAATGGAAATATAGTTAAATATTATAAGAAATTTGTATGATAATGTCTAATTGATATGTCAGATAAATATGGAATTTATTAGCAGGTGTTATCGTCCTTCAATTTGTTACAATTAGATAATATTATAGCAATTGCACGTAGAGCAACGCAACAGACTCCGTGGCGCAACGGTAGCGCGTCTGACTCCAGATCAGAAGGTTGCGTGTTCAAATCACGTCGGGGTCATATCGCATATTTTTAGTAATAGCCTGAATTAGCGTGTTTCAAAGATTAAGTTTCAACAGAGACTAGAATAAGTATTTCTAATTCTTTTATACGGTCGTTAGTTTGAAGTACTAAGTATTTTAGTATCAATGATGAAGAAAAAAAAATAGAAAAAGAGGAACATTTTCCTGAACGCTCCGGGGAGGTTCGAACGACCCCCGATTCCCCGTTTGCTAGACAGGCGCTTTAACCAACTGAGCCACGGCGCCGACGAGCCAGCTTCATTTCAATTGGAATTCAACCTTTGTTATGTTAAGGTATTTCCAAATTACATGTTAGAGATTTATTAGATATCGATATATGCGATATAGAAATGATAAAGGCGGATATAATTAAGCACGTTCCGGATGAACTAATAGAGAGGATCGCATGAGAATTTTACAGTGACATTAGAGGTAAGCAGGTCCCAAAACATTAGAAACGTGCTCATATTTATATGGATAGTATTTTTTTTTAATTGAGCCTGGGCGGTTAACGACACTACTGCGATCAACTTTGGTCTATTGTGTATGGATCAATACTATGACCAATAACGGAGATTACCTTCGAAAAGGCAAGGATCTCCTTGACCGACATCCCCTTGAATTTAGCGAGACCTGCCTAGCAAAGAAAGTCTTTCAGGTGCTAGGGATATACAAGTACAGATTAGGTGCTCCGTCGTCTCTACCTCAGATTTACATAATCTGCAACTAGTGAGGTCGCCTTTGCCAATATTAGGTAGGTGGTAAAAGACCTCGGCACCACCTGTTAGTAGGTAAACAACTAGTCTTATATCACATTATTTCAGCTTTATAATTCTCTGTACCCTTTTGTATGACACGTCGAGCAACCTCTTAGCCTGCTTAGGACCCTTTCGTCCCTCCAAGTGGTGACGTGTCTAACACGATATTATTTTCTAGTCCATTCCTTCACTGTGAACGTTGAAAATCCTCAGGTTGGTTCAGGACCATGGAACCTACTGTATTGTAAGTTCATTGCTTCGCCTCAATTTCTGGAGCACTTTCTTGCAGTTCCAAGTTACTCTTGACTTGCACTTCTCAACCCGTGGGGCCTGAAGCTAGTAAGAATTCGATCAAGTGGGATCGTGGAAAAGAATTGATAGACAAAACTATCACACATAATAGGGAGATGCACAAGATCTTCGTAGATTTAGAAATGGACAGTGTTGCCTCCATCACGATCCTTCTGCAGTCTAGTGCCAAATGTTCCCACCAAGTATACATCGTCCAAATTTCTTTCCCATACTCCGTTTCCTGACCCTTCTCTTCTGATCCACACCTGGCCCGTTCCAATATCCACTTTTCGGCCGCACTTAACTGCTCGTTGGTCATGTATCTAGATCTTCTTCTTACTACTTTGTATTCTCTATATGCAGGGGTTATATTTGCTGTCCCTGATCGCGGGTCTGCCCTCCCATCTCCTTCTTCCTGTCCACGAACACTTTCGCGCCACTTTCAACACTTAGACGCCACCCATATGTTTCGGAAGCTAAATGAAGATAAAGCATGGGGGTCGGAAATTAACAACGAGAAAACGAAATATTTGATGGTTTGGAAAGAAGGAGAGAATATAAAAATTGGCAACTACCCGATTGAGAGTAATCGCTTTCAAAAACTTGGGTGAAATCCTCATTTTATATGGAGAAGTATGTGCGATTTAAAACGTAAGGTTGAGAGAGGAATGGCTGTTATTAGACAATTCCCTCCTGTCCTATGGTGAAACAAAGGATATAGAGTTCGTTCGTGGAGAGTATACTACATATAGGGCTAAAGTATGAAGCTTGTCCTTCCTAAAGAGAAAGAAGACCAACACCGTGGATCTGATATAACAGGAATAGGAAGTAGTATGTATGATAACAGTATGTATGATACAATGATACAAGTGTGGAAACGGCGATTTGGCCATGCTCTTGTTAGAGGCACGAGCGAAGCGGGGCCACTGGCAGAAAGTGCACCAATACTCGTTTACACACGAGTATCGTTCTGTATTTTTACGTTCATTTTAGAAAATGTTTATTCCAACGTCTCCTAGTATAAAAAGCTTAAAATTAGAAGGTTATTACGACTAAAACAAAAGTATGTGCGTTAATGCATTCTCCTAACTATTTTGACGTACGCTTACTGCTAAATGAATGTTTCCGCCTGGCCCAGCGTGTGCAACAGCGTCTTTTGGCGAACACTTGAAAAACTTTATAGTCTTAAATGCCTTATGCATTAAATATTTTCTATTTCAATTTATTCAATGGTACACAAGAAGAATTTTTTAAAATCTTCGAGAATATTGAGAAATAAGGCCCCACGGAAAAGATTTTGTCAGTGCAAACTCAACTTGAACTTGAACTTGAACAAAACCTACATCACCGGAACGGGAAATGTGTAGCACAAATTGTTCGCATGTTAAATGTATAAAGCAAAATACATTTCATTAGTAGCTCGTTGAAACCAACCCCTACAAATTTTAACGAACGCGTACTGCTAAGCGCATGTTTTCATACGTCCCAGTGCAACGTGCGTAAAAGTGGTCTTTCTGTGCATGAATACGAAAAACTATACTCTCTTAAGTGCGTTAAGCCTTAAATCTTTTCATTTTCCAATCTGATCAAAGCTACCCAGTAAGAAATTTTTACAAAAATATTTTTACAGAATATTGAGAAATATTGAGAAACTGGAAAGAATTTGTCAGCGTAAACTCAACGAACTTGAACAAAACCGACATCACGAAAAGTACGCCAAACGTACCAAGTGGAACACAAATTGTCCGCTCGCGCGAGAAAACGTGCCACCGAACATATTTCCAAGCGCGCGATCGATCTCCGGCGTGCCGGCACCTCTCGCAAATTTCCACCGGCGTGCGCGTCGCTTTTATTGCTCGTTTTTTGCGTGATTTTATTTGCGACATGCGATGGGCATGCCAATGCAGGGTTGTGCGCCGGCCATGCACGTAAGTAGCCAGGCGCGCGAACAAAACGGCGCTGCATTTCTTATCTGATGAATGATGGTTGTTGGTTTATGTCATTGGTCCGCGAGCACAACATGCTCAGCACAAAGCGTCTTCTGGTGGCGCTGGTGGAGCGTGCAATAAAAACTAAAAAAAAAGCTTTATTGTTGTTGTACGGGCGTGCTCTTCAACCGTTTGACCACCATGAAGATGTGTCCCGTAACTCATCTAATTTTATGGCTTCACTTTTCGGTAATTGAATGTGTCTCAATATATACGCAAAGATCCATAATAAAACTTAATATAATTTACGACATTTCAGGTTTGTATGCTTCTATTTGTTTCCTTAATTTTCAACTAGGTTAGATTTCTTTCAGATTAACTTGTTGTTAATCACAAGAATTTTATGAACTTCCTTGAGGAGAAGACAAGTTACGAAAAATCCCAACCGGTAGCTGTTTATCAGACAAACAGGCTTCGGACATCAATATCGCGACCCTGAGGGTGTCGCATATTCTGCATCAACTGTTCTTGGCAGCCGACCTCAGGAAGCCTCTTCCACCACATCGCATCTTATTGCATCTTGTTGTGCTCGCTGCACGTATAATAAAACGGCGTAATATGGTAGCTTTCACATAATTCGAAGATAAGAAATGTCCCAGCCGTGGTTATCTTCGCGTAAAATACTCGAATTCGTAAACATGCCGGGCGAATATATTCGCGACGGAGCAAGAAAAAAAATACGTACACCAATATAATAAACTTGAAAAGTGTGTATGTGTGTGTATATAAGTGCGCTTAAATATTGCTGCCATATAAAGAAAGGTACGTGTGGCGTGGAGGCAGCGGTCATTAGCGGCTGTGTACTTTTCAGTCTTGCACGGTTGTTGCGATGCTCTCTGTGCTGGATGAGTATTGGTGTATGCTCGCACTTGTTGAATAATGGCCCGACTATCGGCTCGCAATTGATGGCACGAAAACGCCTACTATTGTCTTACCATCGCGCACTGATTGTCTTCGGGGCTGTGGCGCGCCAAAACGATCGATAAATAATTGCAATATCACTATCGTTTTTCGTATCTTGTGCGCTATTTATCTGCATGCTGCGTGAACAAATGGTCATTGTGCACGTACTTTGTTTGCTATATTATTACCGACCACTGTTTTGGTAGATATACTCTTGGGATTTTAAGTTCAACCAAATTTAACTGAAGTCAATATGATCTGTTCCAGATTTATAATATCTTAAAATTAGAGCATCTAAAGCAGCGGTTCTCAAGTATCTTTAACTACCGTATCAATTTTCATGTTTTCAAGTTTAGTAATAATAATGTGGAATTTGGTCCGGTGCAGCGGCCATCGACCACATTGGTCCTTCAGCCTGGTTTCTTGATTGACAGTTTATTATCTTGTTTTTGTATTACACGTTGTGGAAATGAGAATTGTCTTGTAATGTTCACAGATGTTGTTATGTTGCTTATCAAGTTGTTTTTCATGTAGTTTGAGTATTGAATTGTTTTTATAATAGTTCTTTGTTCGGTGTTGAGTGTAGAGATTTGCTCTAAATTTGCAATTGTTGATATGTCCTGATGAGTAAATTTTATAGACGTGTAATTTTTCTTAAGAGAGCATTTTAATGTGACTTTTAAGCGTGAATTAATTGTGAATATAATAATGGGTAGGTCGAAGCGCTACCAATTTTGCTGCCCAGGTTTGCTTCAATTCCAGTATTTACCAAGATATAAAAATAATGCGTCCAACACGCCCAAAAGTCACAAATCACTAGTGGATCACCGATGCAGATCCTCCACTTCCTCGTTTTTGCCGCCATATATGACGTACATCCAGGGCCATGCTTATCTAAAGTTTGGGACCGAATGCGC
This sequence comes from Weissflogia rhopalogaster, assembly GCA_019419845.2. Lineage (NCBI taxonomy): Eukaryota > Metazoa > Arthropoda > Insecta > Coleoptera > Staphylinidae > Weissflogia > Weissflogia rhopalogaster. The sequence continues at coordinate 9,260 of WSZQ02083818.1, forward strand.
AACAGTAGCGCATCTCACTCTAAAACAGAAGATTACGTGTACAAATCATAACGGGGTTATAATTTATTGTTTAATAACAGTACAAATTAAAATAATTTGAAAACATGAATTAGATTAATGGAGAGGACTGTAGGTTGTTGGTAAAACATGTTGATATTTTGATGTGAAAACACTTGTAAAATAGTGACAAAAACCGTGTTTTCACATCAAAATATGAATTAGATTGACTGTGAGACAAATAAAAAGAAGCAAGAAATCTCTTCTCAAGGCCCCGGGGAGATTCGAACTCCCGATCTCCTGTTTACTAGACAGGCGCTTTAACCAACTAAGCCACGGCGCCGACGTGACTGGCTCGTATTTAAACGAATTCAAAGAATCACTTGCTTATATTTCTGTTATTTCAAAATTACATAACACAATACATTCGTCATTAGAGATGAATGCACTAAACAACGTCGTTTTGCCACGTACCCAAGCGTACCCTAGGTTGAGAATCGACAATGTAAAAAGAATGAAAAGTCTGAGATCCGGTTCAAAGTACCATGTATAGTCTAGAGGTCCATTTTGTAGGCCATGAATAGTTTTGCAATTCGTTCGAAGAATCATGAAAAGTTTGGTCAACTAGGATTGTTTAATATTGTCAATAGGTTTAAATACCGGTAGTAACACCGGTAGTAACCGGTTCAGATAAATACACAACAAATCAAGGTTCTGGGTGTCTGAGATCCAATTCGGTGAACCATAAATAGTCTGGAGGTCCGGTTCTGCAGGATCATTAAAAGTCTTATGATCTGTTTGAAGAACCTTGTGATGTTTGGTGGGCTAGGATTGTTTTGTTATGTGGTCCCGGTTTCAAAGCCCAATAATAACATCACGAACGGTTCTGATAACTGCAAAATAAATGGAGGTTGATGAAACAGAAGAATTACGAGTACCCAAGGTTTGAAATCGAAAGTAAATGAGTCTGAAATCCAGTCCGAAGAACCAGGAATAGCCTGGAATGCCAGTTTTGTAGGCACACGAAAAGCCTTGTGATCCGTGTACAGGAGATGTTTGGTGGACTAAGGTTCACATCCTGGTAGTGACATCTCTATCGGATAACTTAAGAATAAATCAGGGTTAGTGCAATAGCAATAGCAATGATCTAAAATACATGAAACATCAGAGATCTTGTTCGAAGGATTATGCATTTTCTCGAGACCGGTTCTATAGGGCCATTAAATGTCTTGAAATCTGTTTGAAGGATCTTTTGATGTTTAGTAGACTAGGGTCGTTTTGTTATTGGGTCCCAGTTTCAAAACCTGGTAGTGGTATATCTACAGTTCTGATAACTTAAAAAAATGGAGTTTGGTGTAACAGAACGATTATACGTACCCTAGGTTTGGAACTGATGCTTTTAAGTAACTGGGATGCGGTTTGAAAGACCATGACTAATCTGGCTTACCGAATTTCTAAGACCATGGAAAGCTTATGAGATATAGAAAGGACCTTGAGTATCGATTTTTAGAGAGTAACAGGTTCAAATCTCGGTAGTGATCCCACTACCTAATCTACTAACAACATAATAAATAGAGGTTGATGCATCGGAAGTCGTAATCACGAGAGGCTAGAAACTTACGTGATCCAATATCGCAATAAACGGCAGAACATTGACTGATGACCGTTTAGCGAGCATGAGGGGAATGACCATTTCATCAGAGAAACGAACAATTGGGAATATCTTTAGAATTAGACTATGCGTTTTGATGAGTGGGTCTAGGTGTATATATCTAGCTTTAGTGAGCCGATCTTCAATCTTTCCTTGTTAATTCTGTATACTGTTAAACAGTGAAGCGAACCACAGACTAAGTTACAGTTTGCTGTAGCTGTAGTTTCTTTCCATAAGACCAAATTAGGTCTATTAGTATACATGATTCAAGATATGGCTAAACCAACTCTATGAGCTTTATTCATCATAGTTCCATCAGTACAAGTGTGAGTGTTGCTAAAGAAATAAAAAATAAACCTTTTTCAAACCGAGGTAGAACTTGTATGGGAGGAGCAGGATCGAAGGTGGGATTTGTTTGTATTACGGGGATAGAGGAGCAGCAAAAGCAATCCCGAATAAATACTTATAACCCAGGCTTTTAACGAGAGCTATTGATGGGAAGAAG
>WSZQ02083851.1:5868-16180 GCA_019419845.2 Weissflogia rhopalogaster
ACTGTGTTTACTGTCAACGGATATTTTGTGATGTAAATCATTGCGCCGAAATCTTCGTGACTACATAATCATCCATTCATTTATTAAATTATTTTCGAAAAATGAAAGAGAAACCCTCAACATACAAACAAGTGTAGCTTAAACATGCTTCTAATGTGGTACAATGAGTCAGAATGTGATTTATGACCCCTATAAATTACAAATAATAATATTGTAAAGAACGCATATATGTGGAATTGGGAATAGAACAAATCCAAGGCAATACTTTATTTCAAGCTATATATTTTATAAGCTATAATGTTCGGCTTTAAACTTTAAAAAGGTCTATAAAAGTAAAGTCTATTTTATGGTCGTACAAAATTATGACTTCTAAGAATTGTAAGAAACTCGCATATGAAAAGTAATGATACATAATTCATATTTTAATCAAGTATAAGAATTTCTCTTAAAAATTATAAAATTTACAAAACCTAATTGTAAGATGGGAATCTGAATCTAAACATGATATTAGAACACAGAATAGAACAGAACAATTTTTTTTGAATTACACAACTTAAGAAAACACAAAAATGACCAGGAAACAAAAAATCTTGTTAAGGCAACTTTTAAGTTAAGAAATTTAAACGAAGCAATATTTCTTTCCATAGTAATTTCTCCAAAGTTCAATTTTAACGCTTAGCAATATGTCTACAGTATTACACAAGGCAACACATTTTCAATTTATTTACTTCCGGTATAAAAATTAACGCGTTGAAGACGAATATAGCTTTGAAAACAACTGATTGGCTCTAGTTTTCATGCCAAAGTGGTGCTAAATTACGTCATTTAACATAATATAATACATTTTCAAAAATGGTTTCAATTTTACAATTATATAAAAGTACCTGATCTTGAATGAACTTGGCGTACTGAATACAAAATTTCAAAAGAATTTATTCGCTTTCGAGATATTTGTGTTAAATTGCTTTTTATAATGCAACGTATTATCAACGAAATAGAAATAGAAATGTACTGGAAATGGTTTCTTAATTATAATTGAATAATATTAATAATTATTATTGTTCAGTATATTTACATTAATTAATAATAATTTCAATTTCCATGGTATTTACGCTGAAGTATAAAACCTAATATTGCACTTTTTAACACAAATAGCTGGGAAATTGGACGTGATCAACTGTTTTCAATGTGTTACTCAAGATCAGGTACTTTTATCCAAGTTCTAAACAATTTTGAAAATGAATTATACAGTATTATATGGTGCACCTTTTGGGTACAACATGTGAATATCTCAAAAACTAGAACCAGTCTTCTCTTTTCAATCTTATATTCGTAATTAACATGCCAATTGCATTCAGGATTGCGAACTTTTACCCAAGAAGCAATTTCAATGTTGTCTAGTATTATTAGAACAGCTATTTATTTCTTATAGGGTAAGAACGCACCAATTATATACATCTCAAAATCTTGCTTGCTGGAAGCAATTACAGTATTAACTAAGTCCAATGTTCCAAATAAAAAAACATGATTGTTACTAATCCTGAAATATTTTCGTACCAAAAATTGCTAATTGTGAATAATAGACTCAGACAAGAATGTTTAAATGTGTAAATGTAGTTAAACTATTGAAACTATATCCATGATAAACAGAAAATGTCTATCGTTAAGTCAAGTCAATAGAAGAGCGCAAATATTTAAGAACGTAAACTAAGCACATATTTTTCTATGTTCTATTAAAATGTTGAATATTGCAATGCTTCAAACGCAATAGTTTTACTTTTTCTATCATTAAATATACTATCGACATGTTATATTTATATTATCAGCTGGGATGTGTGAATTACAAGCAATGTGCCTTTGTGACTGCCTTAAAGACAAAGAAAAGAGACGCGATTGCAATGCCTATGTGTTATGTACCAAAAAAGAGATAAACATTGTACGTACCTGCTCTAAATGTGTATATGTGCGTCACACGCGGTGAAAAATCCAATGATATCGCTATTTTTCATACATTTGTGTCAATATTACCCCAGAAATTGAAGCTATTTGCTACAGCCTGATTCATATATTCTAGCGTACTCCTGTGTACCTACCTTATCAATATTTTTATCTTGCGTAATGTACGTTACAAAAAACGATTCACTTATAACTCGACGTATAACAATTAATCATCGTATGATTCTACGAGAACCATGTGCAAAATTTGGTAATTAACTCATGATTATTTTGCATCGTAAATTTAATAAATGCTAAGCAATAAATTGAAGTTGTTTTTTTACTGTAATTTATTAAGAAAAAATAATTAATATGGTATTTGGTTTATATAAACATTTTTGTTTATTGTTTTTCAAGTATATGATATGTATTGTCATGTTTTTACAATTTTTTGATGTTGTTATTGTGATGTTGTGAAGAAAGTGATATTGATGATGATGTTATGGTGATGTGTGCAGTAGTGTGACGCCGATTTTTCTCCATGCTGATGTTGAGTTTATGTACACATTGTACATTATAGTGTGAATTGTGTGTGGCATCGTAAGATGTGATTCTTGATTAATATGTGAATTAACTGAAGTGGCATCTTCTTGAATGTCAATTTGTAGTGTGAATTTTTAGTGTGAATTTAGTGTAAACTAATAAATAAATGAATTCCCACTTATGGGTGCCCACCCCGGGGACTCGAACCCGTCCGCCTGCATGGTATATAGAATTTATACATATTTAATAGTTAAGATAAAAAAGCATTTCCCTTTCTCTATTTTAACTTATATCAGATCAATGTAGTCATGGGCGCCGACATATTTTTTTTACAAAACAATGCAAATGACTTTTGTCTGGTACGCGCAGGTCGCTCATTGATCTCCCTCATGAGCATTCTTAGGCCTCGATCAAGAGGTTAGGATATGTTCCAAAATCATTCGGGGCCCGGATAAAATTCTCTAGAGAGCCTCATTTGTCCCGGAGGTCGTACTTTGGCCATCACGGCTTTATGGATTACCAAAGCAAAAAGTTCTTAAATGTATATATCCACCAAGTATACACATGACATACTGTTCCCCAATCCATAATTTTCTGACCCACTCCTCAGATCCGCATGTTACCCTTGTCATTAGTATTTTTTCTTCTACACTTATTTTTTTGTCTCCTATATACTTTGGTTGCCTGCCAATCGTTTGAATACCGTGATAACCAAGTTGGTACTATCCCTAATTTTGCCTTGTCTCTCTTGTCTCTCCCTGTCTCCTGCACACATTCGTCTCCAGCAATCCTGCTCAGAGCATACGGTGAACTTCTTCCCCTGAGAAGCCTAGAGCCTCATACGATTTCTTCCTCACTTTGCTCAATTTACTTGCACACCATTCTCAAACATTTTTAACCAGTCTATCATCACTAATTCTATGCAGGCAAAACTCATACCTCGCAATTCTACATGCACTCTCCCATTTTATAGACGTTCTTCCTGATTCTTGGACAGCTATAAATCGTGGCGTGGATTTTCCGAGCCGCATTAGATCTTTAATGCCCCACGTTAGTACTGCTCCAAGATTTTCTATTCCTTAAACCCCAAACATTTACACCATTCATTATAATCGATTTCTCGCATGCACTCCAAAATCTTAAGACCATGCGTGATATATTCCTTCCATCTCCCCTTTTATGAAAACATAAATCATAGATACTTAAAAGGAAACACTCTTTCAATTTCCTCACTATTCCACTTTAACCTCTCCTTTCTCTCGTGTCCACCCGCATTCTTACATACCACACCCTTCGTTTTCTTGCCATTCAGCACCAAGCCTCGCTTTTCCATATATTTCTCCACTCTTCTTAACATTCCTTCCACATCCACACCTTACTCTTCCCTATCCCCACACCTCCATCCGGCCCTTTACGTAACACACCCTCCAGTTCCGACACATAAAGGTTGATCAACAAAGGACTATTAAATGTATCTTTACCAGTTTTTTGCCAAATTAAGTTCTTCAGAAAATACATGCTCTTGCACCGCTTTCGGTGCTTTTGACATTGTACGAACAATTTATATACGCAAGAATCGTAATTCTCTATCAATCAAATGTAATCTCATCTGATCCAAAAGTCTCGGCATCAGAGCATGATTCAACTAAGGACACGGGAAAGTTAACTTCTGGATGTCTCTGCTCCTTAGAGGAATGAGGATAACAGTCGAATGTATATTCTGTGGAGAGCGTGACACTGCAGACATTGACTGACAAGTAGGCACGCATTAATGGCTAGGTTGACGTAATCTATAAGCCCGGACAAGCTAACAATCATCATACTCGGAAGTAGGGAAACAGGCAGATACACGCTAACTATATAAGATCGGTGCTCCAGAGAAAAGAAGTAGAAGAAAAAGCAATTGCAGGCGCGAGGGAATGAGGTATGACCTTCTTGGGTGCCCATTGATACACCCAAATTTGCCGCTCCATGGAGTAGGTAGGATAAAGATGATCCAGGGAGTGTCACAACCAACGCATGACGTATAACTGCTCCCCTTTCGTAGTGCCACGTACTCCGGTTAATCATATGCATTCACCGCACAAAAAAAAACAAACCAAATCCGACCTGCGTCTACTCATAATATAATCTAACCACATTTTGTATTTTGTTTAACTTATTATAATTCTATATAACTTTATATTTATTCAGCCTCATGAATCATTTAAGGAGTTTTTGTATTGCTCATTCAATAGTGACATAATAAAAAGTTTGTAACATAGTCATCTTTTGAACTAGGGAACTCCAAGGTTTTTGACTCATTTCTCAAACACATTGAAACAGAATATTTCACGCATTTTAGTAAATAACCGTGACTTATTCTTACTTCAGTTGAAAATAGTTTATTAAGGAGACTCTACATTACAATGATTTTATATACATTGGAATATTTGTACATACTTTAATAGAGAATTTAGAAGTTTTTTAGAAAAAACAATTGATTTTTAAATTAACGTAACTTAACTGATTGAAACGAGTGTAATACTTGTTCAACTTCTCGTAACTGCTATATAATTTCATATTATATCAATACGTAATTAAATATCGCATTTCAATACATCAATATTACCAAAAACCGTTGATATTGTATTATCTCATTGTTTGACTAGTGATAAGGAAAGTTATAAAGCGAGCGGTTGCAACGCCCATCCCGTAGTATTTCACCGAACGAAGTTTGAGGGCGTTCAATTGCAAAAAATCACGTAATTAATAGACATTAAAATGTTGAAGTGGTTATTATGTCTGTGCCTTTGTGCACATTTATCCTTAGACGTACACGCTCAGGTAATAACAAAATAGTTGAGTACTTCACTTTGAACCAAATGGGTAAATTATCTGTTGACACATTTATTTCCTCAGAAGAACACATATTCCGCTAAAGTAGTCGATTACGCGCCAACATATGACAATACCCCAGAAGAAATTCTCAAGGTTAATACTCTCAAAGTAGTCCAGGAGCTGGAGAAATACAGCAGAGATGTACGTATTACATATACGGTTTACTAATTATTTGCTTATTTATACTTTATGATGATGTGATATTAGAAATACAATTTTCAATCAATACTTATTGCCAACAAGAGCAGTGGTTAGATAACAATTTTGATATAACTAATGTACTGATATGTCGTCGATTTTAGGATATAGTAGTATTCCCAGAATATGCTATCACCGGTATTAACTTATTTACGAGTTCCGACTTAAGCGAGTATGCTATTCCCATACCCGATGCTGATCTGATTAAAAATTGGTGCAGAAATGAGGAAGCGCATCATATAATCCAGGATGTGGCATGCGCCATGGCCCAATCCAATGCACCTTATTATCTCGTGTTAAATTTATTGGAGAAGAAGAATAAGGATATTTACAATACCAATGTTGTATTCAAAAGGGAATCTGGTACTATTATTGCAAAGTAAGTTCTTTTTCTATTTATTTTAATCCGCAGTGGAGTATGACAGCAGATAAAAATGAGTTGGATCATAGCGGAAGATGGTTTTATTAAATTCTTCTCTTACTGGGTTTAAATGATATCGATATTTATCCATACCAAAATATCGATAAAACATATTTATTACACTTTCGATATAATCACGTATATCAGAACCTGATGATGTCTTGCGGCGTGTTCCTTTTCTAGGCAAAAGTTTAATTAATCTGTGCTAGCGCCTGGTCAGCAGTTCTTAAATATCCCACTAAGCCACCTGGCTGTATTATATCCATTAGACAATTATAAATGTCTAGTTATAAGAAATTACTAGTAGCTTTACAGAACTTCGTACCTCCAAACTACAATAAATTCACATATCTTCTGAAAGGTGTGTTGGTCCTAGTTGAGTACCATGTATATTATCCTGTTGTAGGAGTCTGGATCTTAATCCGTTTTTTGAACGATTAGGAAATAAGTCTTTCAAGGACAGGGACTCAATTTTCCGGCACGGAATGAAACTTTTTATACGTGTACATGTATAGAAATAATTTACTTTAACGAGTTTTCTCCTTTTTGCGCTGTTTGCCAAAAAACATTCTCATGGAAATTAACACGCAGAAATTTAATAATCATCACAGCTTTTGATCTATCTACTTTTGATAAAAAGTATTTACATTACACATATTGCACTGGTCTGATACGGGTCTGATTGAAATAGCATAATCCATTACCTATTAGAAGCTCCAAAATCAAATGTCAAAATTTTATTTTACGGGATATTTTAAATTGGGCAATTTTCCTCGATGCTGGAAGGCTCGCTGCGAACTTTTTATCGGTTTCCAAATCCAAACTTCAGATGCATGATGTAATAATAATTGGCGTCAATTTTCCTCCAGCGTTTCTTGTTTTATCTGTAAAATGCATGTATTAAGCTTTATTCTAGTTATGACGAACGTATGCACGTTTTGGTTTTTTGTGAACCTCTATTCTTGAAAACCTTTTAGTTAAAAAAAATTCTATACCGTTATTTCAAATAGTTTCCCATACAAAAATCACAAAAATTACCTTTCACGCTGCTACGTTTACGCCCACTTAAAGCTGTTTTCTTCTGAACAATGAATCTTTCAACTTCTGATTTACTGCCTTGCACTTTAATCAGATACCGCAAGATCAATCTGAATGAAGAATACGAAAAGGGCCGACTTACAGCCGGTTCGGAGGTTGTTACTTTTGATGCCAAGGAGTTAGGAGTCACCTTCGGTCTTCTCACCAGCGACGACATCTTCCATAAAACTCCAGCACAGGACATCTTCAAAGAGGCTAAAGTAACTGATGCTATCATCACTTCAGCCTGGCGCTCCGAGCTTCCATTCTATTCCGGTAAGCAATGCAATATTTCTGAAATACGCAGATATTAGATTTGAGTTCTCTCTGTAGCGGTCGGCCTTCATAGTGGCTATTCTAAGAAAAATGGCGTCAACGTGCTCGCAGCCAGTCTTAGTGACCCGGAAACGGGTCGCGGAGGCAGCGGTATATACGGATTCGGCGCACCCAACATTGTCTACATTCCCAGCGTTCCCGGAATTCAAACAAAGACGGCTGACGTTCAAGTACTCAAGGCCCGTGAACCCTTTAAGGCTTGCAGCAAGTTAATTCAGCCTCGCGGAATCGGAGCGTTACCCAGCATCGACTCATTCAAGACTCGTGTAATAAAGAATGTAAACGATTTCACCATGAAACCTCTTCTCAAAACTGAAAACGACTACTCGTTGACGGAGGAAATCTGCAAAGGAAAACTGTGCTGCAAGTTTGTGATCAACTATGGTGCCGATATTTTCAACATTAACCCAGTTTACAAGTATGTATTGATTGAAAGTGTGTATGAAGAGCTCTAACACATATTTTTAGGGTTGCCGTATCAAACACAGCGTGTGGTCTCATTGCCTGTGATTCCGATGATAGCACTAAATGTGGAAGTCGGCATGAAGAATTGGCCCATGCTATGTTCAATAATATTACAATCACCGTTAAAGCAAGTGGCAAGAATAATTTCCAATACCAACCAGTTGCCAGTACCAATAAGTTGGTCAATATTGATTATACCTTCTGCGACAATACTGATGAAATTATAATGGCAGCAGTATCTCAAAGCGCTGTGTCGTACATGGGTGTCATCATGGGTGGTGTTAATGGAGGTCAGAGCATTGCTGGGTTCGGTTTCTTGGGGCTGATTAGCATTTTCATCGCGTTGCGTAATTTAATGTGATGTACCTAATTTTGTTCAAGGTTAATTGAGTTAACTTTTTAGATGATAATAAATTGGTAGATTTAGAGTTTGTCTTATCTCTATCTTCATCAATTTTAATTATTTTTCTAGATTTTATCACATAATAAATTGCATATCAGCAGGGCCGCTAGGGTCCTCAGCGCCCGCATGTAATTTTTATCCCAGCGCCCCCTATTATTTTAACACTTTTTCAACATCTTCTTATCATTCAAATTATATATAAAATTTCATTAAATTTGTTAATTAATATTTAAAATATCTGATTTTAGTACACAAAAAAATTGACATAATTGTTTGAGCTCTATCAGCATGATTTTCCATAACATGATCAAATTTTACAACTCAGCTCAACTAATTTCAAAAAATTGCCGTTGCTTCTTTCATATAATCTATCAGGAGATCCCACAAAGGCTATATTTTGGTTAACAAGGGATTTTATAATTTCTATAATGCGGTCTAAAACACATGCTTTGAGTGTGACAATTAATTAGTTTTGTTTTCTAAGATTCTATCTAGGTCTTTACATTGTAAAAAAATTCTCATATGAGTCATATGAGTTAGGCTAGACTCATTTCTATGCAACGTTGTACTAAGATTTCTACAATTGTAATTACCATCTATAAGACTATATATATATATATTTGAACAAAACTAGTTTCAACTAAATCAACCTGCTTGTTTTTTTAATATTAGCGTCTTTCGCAACTTTAAGCTTACGGGATTGGGCACCAGATAATTTCTTTTTTGATTCCATGTTTACTTTAAACACACACAAAAATGAAATAAGTAGATAGGCAGTATAAATATTTTTTTTCTTAAAAAATTATTTAAAAAATTATTAAACTAATTCATGCACATGCATTATATTAAACAAAAAATAATAAGCAAATATATAATGCATCCCATCTGAATAAAGCACCAAACTTTAGAAGTAGGATGTCTTAAATTAATTTGGTAGTTTTTTTCACAAAAGGCACTAAAACTAAACTTAAAAAAGTTAAAAAGTTTATGCAGTGCAATAATTAACTATTTTGCACAGTTATTCACCGGTTAACGCAGTGGTTTCCAAACTTTTTCTACTGGCGCCCCCGTTAAAAAAAATGGGTGCGCCCCCCTTCAAAAAAATAATGCGACGATTGAGCTTGTTTTTAGCACAAATTTTCTCAGTTCCTTAATTAAACGAAATCGACATTTAGTTTTTGATTCATTTTTTGACACTAATTCGATTTTGGTTTGTATTCGAAATAGATATTTTGGAAACAGCTGCATGCCCCCCCCCTTGCAACGCCCCACATTTTAGAATCCATGGGGTTAACGCCTTATCCTGAGTTGTGCTCATGGCAAATGAACGTGAGTAGGCCAAGCACTACTCACGTTCATGCACTACTCCCAAGCCCTGTTTGCGTAAGACAACTTGATTATATTATGTCAATGTATTAGGTATCGATAAGAATCAAACAAGTAAATACGTCAGTTCTATGAAGATGGCTGTATTGTAGACGTAATCAGCAAAACAGCCAACAGACGCAAAACGTGCGTAACTCAACATTTTGCTTCAGCGGCTTAAACCATTCCAATCGCGTAATATTTTGCAGGATTTCGTGGCTTCAGTGGTAATAATATGTCTCGCGTCGATCGTCATTCCCCTAACATGTCCCGAGTTTTTTTAATCTCCCGACTTTCGTTGAATATTCCCAAGCCCCCTTTTCCATTTGAAGTATCCAGAAACAACTGGTATCGATATATCGAATGTATGGCTACATATCAGTACCGATACTTTTTTGGTAACTCTACCTCACAACACACAAGCTTAAATTCTATTGAAATCGACTCATAAGTTACACAATTGCCTAATTTGTAATCCAATGGCATTGATGTGTGTCAAAACAATAATTCTAAGTGCTAAATAAATACACTTTAATCTACGTACCTGTGAAAGGGGATTCCCGAAGATGAAGCGGAAATGATAATCATAAATTGATAAATAATAATGAAGCAATCCAAATTAATTAACCAGACAGTCACTTTAGACAAGTGGGAAGGACATTTTAGAAACTATAAGAAACTATATTTGT
>WSZQ02083862.1:0-16179 GCA_019419845.2 Weissflogia rhopalogaster
ATATATATATATAAATCATTTTCTCAATTTTAACCCATGTTTATTTAATTATACAGAGCAATCTGCCAGATACCTCATCAAAATCAACATTAGATCCGAAAGGAGCAACTGCATCGTCATCTGAGCAACATTCCACTCCAGCAGTCGCGGACCTCGTAGATTTGGAACTAGAACTAAACAGCCTACAACAAGGATTAACCCAGATGGAACGTATAACACCCTCCGATCCATTTGGGAGAAGTGGAGAGGATCCATTTGGTGATAGTTTTACCTCATTTTCGGTAAGAGTATTTTTTTCAAATTGAAATAGTCATAAATTAACCATCTTCAAATAGAAAGCAATCTTACCACCGCCACCATCTTCCGGTCGAGATCGTTCAACGCGGGTTTCCGAATCTAGCAGCATTTTCAGTCCGAAGACACCACATACAGTTGGCGGCGCTTCTTGTGACTCTTCCAGCGCCGCGGATCTTTTTAACAACAGCCGCGACACGCCGAAGGATTTCAGTTTCAACGAATTCAACAGCAGTCATGATGAGCCGAGTAGCGGCGATTGGTTCACCCCGCCGGCCGGTAACAGTTTGTTTGAGGACGCGCCCGTTTCGCTACCAACACCGTCAACAGTCGTTGCAGCTGCCGTTGCAAGTATTAGCGATAAGGAGAAGCTGCACGAACAAACGAAACAGGATATTCTCTCGCAATTTGACGTCTTTACCGAGCTTGATCCTTTAGGTACGAAGACTTACCAGACCAATAACCAGATGATAGGTACCTACTTTTTTTTACCAATTATCAAACACTAACACTCACAATATGAAACAATCAATTGTGTGATTTTTCAATCACTTCAACAAGTTGCACTTGTACTTGCTAACTAACATATACAATAATCATCACTAACAGTTCATCATATCAAAAATCATGGTAATGTTTTTGAAGATTTATGATTTTTCTTTTTCTCGATGTCTGCTTTCAAAGCTTAGGCGTAAGCACTCTTTTTGTAGGATAACATTAAGTTCATTTCAAGCACATATTTCGTAAATTTATAATTGACTTATTATTTTTTACCTCTATTGAAATCAGACATTATGAATCTTGGTAACAAATACCCATATAAATTGAGGTTTTAAAAATTAATAGAGGTGAAAAACAAGTTACGTTAATGATAATTTAGTCATAATTATCATTAGCAGCTAATTGGATTTGGTTTATGCTTCTTGTTAGTATGCACATGCACCTCATTTGCTTCGCTTCAATTCCGTCATTGGTTTGCGTATTTATTTAATATTTTGGAAAATTTTAGGAACTGGAAAAATAAAACCATATGTGGATAAGAAACATTTCTTCCAAGAATTGAAAAATCCACCGAAGAAAGTACTCAACGATTTGGTCTCCGAATTATCGACTGCTACAAGTGGTACCACAGAATCACATTCGGTATCGACCAATTCAATGTCGAACTTTGCGGCCACATTTGAACAGTCCTTGGGCAGTGGTAGTGCGAGTTCAAGTGCAACAGCCATGAATGCGTCATCAAATAGTATCTACAATAATGACCCATTCGGGGAGGACCCTTTTGATCAAGCAGATCCATTCGCCGATGCTGATTTTAAGGTCTTTGAGAGTGATTTGAGTGACTACAAATTATTCAATAATGGGTCGGCACCCGCTACCACCGTAAAGTTAAATGATTTAAGTTTGGATAGTAAAACATCTACGACGCCTAAAGGTGGAATTAGTGGTGATTTAAGTCAGTTGTTTAAAGCAGATTTTGAATTCACAAGTAGTAGTAGTTCGATTACACGCAGATTGTTCGATCATCAGAGTTTTGACATATCTTCGGAAGGCGAAGCGCCTGATCCGCCACCACGGCCAACAACTACACTTATTAAACCACCACCATTGCCACCAAAGAAGCAAAATGCGGTGGAATTATCTACGAAGGCTCCGCCACGTCCCCCACAAGAGTCTCACTATGATTATATGGATAGATATGAAACGAAATTTGTATCGAGGCCGACGAATACACTGGAGGATACTCCAGTCTTGCCAGCACCTGCCAGAAAAACCCAAAAAAGTAGGTTTGAATCAGATTTTAATCCTAAAGAGGAGGATTATCTCACGCCTATCGGTTTACTTCCACCACCGAAAAGTACAAGAAGACGAGCTGAAAGTCCCAATGTTCAAGATACAAGTACTGCGCAAGTTGCAAGTTTAACAGCACCCACGAAAGTAACTACGGCGAGTTTAACTGAGTCTTCTTCAGATAGTGGGAATCAATTAAATGACATTTCGCTGGATACGTTAGATATTACATTAAATCAACTTACATTAAGCGGTCTTAATGAGTTTGCCGTTAAATTGAATATACCTCCTAGTCAACTAAGCAATATGACTCTTGTGCAATTAACCACGTACTTGACAAATTTTCTTAAGAATAAGAATAAAAAGGCTGAAGAGCCTCCGATTGACTCACCTGTCATTGCCCGCAATCAAACATCAGAGGCGCAATTTCCAGTAAATAACTTTACAAGTTTTTCGCCTTTGACGTTATCACCACCGACTGGAGCATTCAATTCGAAAGAAGCCAGCACCACGGATTTTGCTGATTTTAATCAGTTTAACGCCCAAATTTCTTGCCAGCCCGTAATGGAACCGCCATCATATGATAGGTATGCTGCATTTAGGGAATTGTTACAAGAAGAGGAAATTATAAAGACAACTAAGATTGAATTGAATGAAGACGTTCAACTTATGGAAACGGAGAATGGTGATGAGAATAATGGCGATTTGTCTTTGGGTGGCCATGTACAGCTTACAAACGATTTTTCAACTTGTACAAGTAGTCCGAAATTATCACCCAATAATACTTCAAATGATATTCTCAATGTCACTTCGGATATTATCAGTGTGACCTGTGCATCACCTGTAGGAAATGTTGATGTGATTACCAATTCATCGTCAAATTTGAAACAAATGTCGATTGATCGGTACGCTGCTTTACGGGAGATTTCCTTAGTGGATGAAATGCGTTCCACGGAAGATATAGATACCATCGAAGAGGACGAGGAAGAAGATGTGGATGCAGCTGCTTCAGGAGAATTTGATGGTGATGATGTCGAAGGTATTCATCAACTTACCACGATTGATGAGGTTATCACCGAACAAAATAATATGAACGATGATAAAAACTCGTCTGAGAATGATTTGAATATGCCCATTACAGATATGCAGATAATCGATGATGTGAAAAATGATAATACTGAGAACGATAATACTACATTTAAGAATTTCGAGGTGTTGCAGATGGAACATGAAGAAAATAATATCAAAGAGGAGGCAATGCAGAGCGGATCATTATCGGATGTGATTAGTGGAAGTTCACCGGAAGCTGACGATAATCGTGAGACTGCTGAAGATACTGGAACGAAGGAGGAGAGTTGGGCGTGCTTTAATCAACCAAATTTGCTGGGTGAAGAGGTGAAGGAGAGCAAAGTGCAGAGCGAAGAGGGTGTATCGCCGTGGTCGAGCGATTCGAAAGAATTTGGAAATGGTTCGCCGACGGATTGGCGCGCTCGACGTGATAGTGGTAGTGGTGATCGTTGGTCAAGTGGTGGTGGCGGTGTAGGTGGTGGAAATACTCGGCTTGGGCGAAGTCAAGAAGGTTGGTGGGATACTTCCGCTGAACCAGAGACGCCATACTACAATCGAAGGTCTACTGATAGTTTCGATGAAGATTGCTATGATTGTTACGATCGACCACGACGGACTAGGCGGCCAGGTAGCAGTATTACGGGGGTTGGACGTACAGGCGGTGAAGATAATTGGTTTAATCCACCTACGGGTGGTGGTGGGCATTCGTCGAGTTCAAGGGATGTTAGTCCATGGGAAGAAGAGCCACGACGACGTGATGTTCGAGATGGTAGACAATCGTGGAGTTCAAGACATAGTCGGTCTTCCTTTGATCGGCATTCGGGAGAAAGGTGGCGCCATGCAAACAGTTGGGATGATGAAGATGATTATGAGTATGAAGATGAGAGATTCCACTGGCATTCGGAACGTCCACATCCTAGAGATATTGATGATTGGGAGGAAAGAAGGATGCGTAGTGTGGGTAGGCCCAGGAGGGATATCGAGAGAGATCGAGAAAGATGGTGTTGCCCTGATTATGACTCAAAGGAACCAGGTAAGTTTTATCTATTCAATTTTCGATACTTATCGATATCGATTCTTACTGATCCCGATGCTTTTTGAACACTCCCTAATCTTATATTCTGAAATACAAGCTTGTTGATTCATGTACTTTTATGTTTACAGAACCATTGAGCAGATATAGTAGCGGAAGATGGTCCAATCCAGATCGACGGAAACATGACGATCGATATTATACTCGAGACTCTCAAGAATCTCCATGGGAGGATGAATACGGTAATGAAGTAGAACCCCATTATCTCGCAGCACGTCGAACACGAATACGACCGAGCAGTGCAACTGAAATGGATCGGAAGACGGGTGAAATTAAAAGTCGGGGCCAGTTTCATCTTGGACATGGTATTTTTTAAATAAATATATATATAGTCTTGTTTAGTATTAATACGTTAATATTTTCTATAGGCAGTGATACAGAACGAGATAGACGATATAAATCAAACCGACGTTCCAAGAGTCGCGATTCGCAATATTCCGAACCTCCACGTTCACGCCAACTAGATGCACCTCTACGTGGACCAATACGCAAACAACATCAAAAATTCGAAGATTACGATCCCCCGGGACAAGTAGCCTCCAAGGTATTGCTTAAGGAACCGCCACCTAGCGGCAAGAAAACCAATACGATGTGCGGTCGGAAAATGCGCAACAAGGAGAGTCCCAAGACTGAGGAGACGAACACGTTTCCGCGGAAATCACGCGCCGAATCTGCTGACTCGCGACCACTTCAGCAGGCACCGCCGGCGCAGTCAATGTTTGAAAACGATTTTGTGCAATTTGAGGATTTCGAAGTGAACT
Organism: Weissflogia rhopalogaster; assembly: GCA_019419845.2. NCBI lineage: Eukaryota > Metazoa > Arthropoda > Insecta > Coleoptera > Staphylinidae > Weissflogia > Weissflogia rhopalogaster. The sequence continues at coordinate 5,008 of WSZQ02083862.1, forward strand.
CCAGTGGTGGTGTTGTGGTTGGTGAAAAATGGTATAAGAAGCCGAGCGCTCCCAAGGGGCAAGCGCTTCCGAAACCAGCACCTATTCAGGCGCATGTGCAACATAAATACCGACAAAAGTCGTTGTTCGAGGATGATTTTTCGCCCAGCGAAAAGGACAAACCAATGGAGTTACCCACAACCGCAAATAAAACAACTGCAGTGATAAATCAGACGCATGCAGATGAGGCCAGCGATTGTCTCGGAACAAATAATTTCAGTCGTGCGAACAGTGGTGGCAAAAAACGCCTCAATCGCATTTCGCAATTGGAAAATAATTTAAAGAAATCGGAATCAGTGAATATATTTGCTAGGGAGAATGATCCATTTGATGATGACTTCTTTAGCGGTGAGAATGCTAATGGTGACTCGAAATGGACACATCACTTCGATATGGATGATAATCGAACGTAATTAGAAATGTTTTTAAGAACAGACACTTAGATTGATACTCAGTAACTTGAAACGGGTTTATACATTTACTAATTTATAACTATTGGGATTGAAAGTGAGAAGGGATGGAAATTAAGAGTTTGATGCGATTCTGAAAATGATCAAAGTGATTGCGAATTTGTATGTATTATTTCGAAAATGAACGAACAAATTATAGGTATCAATTTAATTACAGCTAATTCTATTAATAAGATTAATATATAACCAATTACATCAGAAACATTTTGATTTAATTTTTGTTTAATTTAAGTCTTGGATAATTTAAACTTCATTACAAATGGTGAATCCCCGAACTCATCCTCGAGTAATCTTTGTATTTAATTTGAACATCGGTGGACCACGACAATGTTCGCGTAGCCAATCGTTCGTTCTTGGTTTTAATTGGGTGCTTCCGATTGACAGATATTTGGGTTGCCTACTCCAATACTAGTTTCTAATTTTATATTATCTACTTTTAAAATTTATCACATTCCGTTTATAATTGAAACAACAATTATTATTTGTGTACTAGATGTTCCTTTATAATCTATGAATATGTTTGTAAAGCTCCCTGTCTCATAAACACTTGTTGGAATTTATTTTGAGGTTATAATTTATGTTTTGACACCACTATATAATCTGTGCCACTACTATATTGCTAAAATGTGGCACAAAGTTTTTGTGTATGGCACCCTTAAAAGGGGTGAACCAAACCACCATTGGTTTTCCAAGGATGAAGGATCATTTAAATTCCTGTCGGATGCTGCGACTATTGATAAATATCCACTAATTATTGGCACAAAATATAACATTCCATTTCTACTGTATAAACCTGGTAACAACAAATTATTTTCTAAAATAGAGTAAAACACTTGTACTTTCTTAGATGTTGGGCATAACGTGAAAGGAGAACTCTACGAGGTTGATGATAAGGTGTTTGCCAATTTAGACATTTTAGAAGATCATCCCAAATTCTACCAACGAGAAATCAAGAAAGTCGAGACATCATCTGGTGAGATTGTAGATTCTTGGATTTATTTTATAAAGAATTTCAACACTGACCTTCTGGAACAAGAAATATATCCCATCTATAATAGCAAAGGACCTCACGGGAAAATCTACGTTGATAGGTACTTGAGGGATCCGTCGTTCAATATAAAATCAGGCATTTTGAATTCAAACTCACAATGAGTCTCTTTGCAGTGAGGAATCCACGTTGAATGATTTGTTTTGTGGTATGAGAAACGAACCAAACACTACACAGTAAATTTACTATAAATATCAATAATGTATTTTCATAGATTTGCATCATTTCATAGGTCTCAAAAATTCGCAAGAGTTTCTTAATCCCACTATACCGATGTTAAAGTGGAACGTCCTCTCCAAATAACTTGCTTGTTGCTGCTGCGTGTGAGTGTCCATTTCGTTTGTTTATGGTGTTGTTAGCGCAATAGATGATCTACAACGTCCAGGACTTGAAGGTTAGGGTAAAATTTGGGACTTGGTTGAAATTATATGGGCACATTGGACGTGTAAGAACCCCCATTTGTTCCACTAATGATAATGACGTACTAGCTGTCGTTACTCAGCGTGTTGAATCGATTTCCAAGACTGAGTTTTTGCGCTTGCCCACTGGTCTTCGACTGCTCGACGTATCGCAATGAATTTGACTTATTGTGTGACACGACTTCAAACATACCTTCATTGCGCCCCCTGAAAGCACGGCATATTTATTTCATGTTTGCTATTAGTAACATTTACAATTATTTAGTTGGTAACACTTTTAACAAGGACATGTGGCGCCCTCATTAACAAACGCACTAAACGCAAAAACAAGAGAAACTTGCGAATTATTTGGTGCAAAACAGGGAGAAAAAGAACACAAATAACTACTTGTTAATTTAATATTTAAAAAGTGTCGTTAGTTGTAAAGAATGTATCGTCTACGTTGATTTTGTTACCTTCTGCTGTCTTTGTTGCCGGACAGTGTTGGGAAATACTCTTCATTGTGAATGTCTGGAGCTGCTTTGGAGCGAAGTCGCGACGGCTGCAGGGGTTGGTGTGCAGGCTGATTGCGTTTACTGGGTGGTATATATGTACTGCCGACCACATTCGGCGTGGGAACTGGTTCTGGTTTCTTCTCCTCAACGACCTTTGGAGCTTCGTTGGTCGCCTCCATGCGCTTCCATGGTCCTGCCTTCTTTTCAATTTCATTGCCAGCCTCATCGTACGTGACCTCCTGCTGCTCACTGCCGTCGGCACCGGACCCATTTTCCAACTCGGGATTTATCGTGAGATTGCCAATTTTCAAACCGGTATAATCCTTCTTTTCCTCTTCAAAGTCTTTCCATTCATCTTGGTCCTGCAGTATTATTGTAAGGGATCAGAAACATGATTAGCAATATGGCGTAACATAACCTCAATGGACTTGACCAAAGGTAAGCAATTGTCTCTTTTGTAACATAGTTACCATTAATAGATTGTTCTTTATATTGTCCAATGAGTTATCATCTTCCAACATAGAGCACGCGTTATCGAAGATATTTGTGAATTAAACTTACGTGTATTTCGGCAGTGGGGTCGTCACCCTCTTGGCTCTTTTCTTTCTTCGCAGGCTTCTCCGGCTTCCGAACCGCTTCGCTCTCGAGCTTCTTCGCCACCTCTTCGGTTGTGGCGAATTTGGTCTTGGTCTTTGAGCGCTTCTTGTCTTTTTTTGCGAAGAAGTCGTCTAGGTCTGCCATGGCGCGCGACGTATGCGGTGCGTGAGATCACTAGCAGCGCACGCAGTGAAGGAAATCACAAAAAACGGCGAGTCGGCAGACGAAAACGGGTTCTCGTCTCGACTCAATGGCACAGGCCTGGGCGGTGTATGCGCGGCAGAGCGGGCCTGACGGGATAGGTGACGTGCGTGCTTCCGCCGTCGCAGAATTGCGCTGCTTGTGAATTGCGGCCGCAAAAAATTCGTGCAAAGAGCAGCACAGGCCGCCAGATGTGACACACGGCCAGAAAGAGAGCTTGCGGGGCAGTACGGACCGGACAGCGCGCGCTACACTGCTGAACGGGCCTGTGTCGTTCTATACGCGTCCTTGTTTAACGCACGCGTTAGAACGAAAACGCAACCATTAGAACTGTCAAATAGTGATGACGACAACCACAGTGACGTCATATAGATTTTGTCTGTTTAAATTTTTATTTAATTTATTTTTTAATTATTTCTTTGTTGACACCGAAAGGTATAGAGCATGAATATATATTCTGTGAAGACCTAGGTTTGCAAGCTAGTCGCGACGATTATTCAATTAAATGCGCTTTTAAACATATTCAATCTTTGAATATTTACACTAGAACTATTCTAAAATGTTATTAAGTTGTCTATTTATTAACTTCTTAACATAATTTTATTTTCCAATATGAAATAATAGTAAAATAATTGTTAAAAATTCTACAAATGTAATTTGCTACTTGTATAGTTGGTTGCAACCACAGATCATATACCAACTCAAAATCCCGTATGTCAAATCAACAAATCTAACAATTCACAAAAAACATTTATGAAAATTAAATCATGGCAGGCGTGCCTCCTATTCAGGGATTAGTCTCCCATACAAACAAAGTGAAAAGTTTGTACAAGAGGGCTTTGCGGACATTGGAATGTTGGTATGATCGCAGGTTCGTGCCCATTATATGAATTTTCATTTGCATTCCTCATTTGTTGGTTATGTTATATAATTTTCCTCTTACAGGATTACCTTTTCCTTATCTTGATTATCCTGGCTATGCATCTGCACTATACTGATTGATATACCATTGTAATTAAATGTTCCATCATTTACACATTCACAGAGAAGTATATAGGTACCATGCTGTTCTAATGAGGCAGAAGTTTGATGAAAACAGAAACGTTCGTGATATGAGAATTGCGAAAGATTTGATTAACCAAGGCGAGAAGGAACTGTTCGAGAAAGCTCATTGGCATCCAAGGAAATGTGTGTATACGCTTGAAAGTATATTGTATTTTTATCATCAATATTTTCAGTCCCAGAATCACCTGGTGGTGTGGCATACGCCAGAGAAGTTATTCCCCCAGATTGGGTGGTAGATCACTGGCATCCACTCGAAAAGGCACAGTATCCAGATTATTTTGCTCGTCGTGAACAACGCAAAGCGGAATACATCAAATTGTGGGAGCAGAAGTTTGGAAAGTCTACTGCCTCACATCATTAAATAGAATGATGTGATTGAATATAGATTTATGTGTAATTGGTCATTAGAACATTTAAGAATCTAGATAAAGACTTTTTGTTTTTATTTATACTTTACTTCGTCCCATGCAAATCCAAACTTTGGGTATCGAAATTTCGGAAAACAGTGTCCCAAGATTACTCTATGCTCCCAGCCAGACCATCAGTGTTTGTCACATTACTTATATACCTCTCCCATCAGTATAGCTCACAATCGGCGCCCGACGAATCGTAATTACATCAGCGACAACATTGGAATTTATACTTCATTGTAAAATTTAGAGGACACATTGTCCTACTCATCTTACCCGCGCTTGTTTCATCACTTCTCATCCAAACAAATCAAAGAGATTAATAAAATTTGAGATAAATACATTGAAAATATGAATATTATTGCAACCATATAAATTAAGTGCTTTTATAATTCATATATGATCAAACGTTACATATATCAGCAGATCAAATCATGCTAATTCGGGAATGAAACTAATAATTACAACAATCAACATAGAAAACAATTACTCTATAATCTATCTCCACCCATATCACACTTGCTTGCCTAATCCTTGTGCATTGGGATGAAGAACATAAGACTAATAAAAAATAATTTACTGTAACAATAAATATATAAAAACAAGTATTAAAAAATGAGAAATGTTGGCACTGCCATTGATAGAAATAACTGCATGAATTAACTACATAAATATAGGCTATTTACTTCACTATTTGAATCATCCAGCTTTGTGTGGTTTGGCAACATACATTGATAATACCAAAATATGAACAATGTTTGGTATATTTTCCAACTCTATCTTCGATATATGCTTTTGGTTGTTTATTTTAATATTAACATTAACAGTGCTGCGTTGTGAATCAAAGTTTTGGTTTAATTAAGCTCGCTTAATTTGTAATAAATGAAAACGATGAAGTGTCAACAAATTAACACGCACGTTTTGAAGTCATAGAATAGCAATGATATGCGAGTGAATCGATCAGTAGATGAATTGTCAACATATCAATAACTATAACAAAAAATGCAAACATTATAGCACCACGTGCGTTGTTATGATCATCCATAATAATAAGTTAATATAAACAATTGTATTTATCCATACAATTTTTCCAAAATTGCTGCGGGCGCATCGGCCTGATACCGCGAAATCTGGCGTAACAACGCAAACTTCTTCATGCGCCCTTTCGATGACTCCATATCGTACAAAGTGCACAAGTTTAGCAGTAAAGATTCGTGTAGCCCTTGCACTGAATTTGAACTAATTGCTGATTCAAGTACGGCTATTGCTTCTTTGAGTTGTCCACTGTACAGCAAACAAACCCCCATATTGTTAAGTATCTGAAAGTAGACGTGTCAATGAAAGTTATAAAGAAAACAATAAAATAAAGGTTTTACCATCACATTGGAGGGTTCTAATGCACTCGCTTCCTGAAAGCAAGTGAATGCATCCGTGAATGCATTTTGTGCTACCGATATGAGTCCCCGATCAACCAATTCTCTGAAATTTGGTGGACCATTGCCGCGGATCTCTTTCGCTTCTTTGAAGCAGACTTCAGCACCTGAGACATCACCCAATTGCAAATGAAGACGGCCTAGAGCTGATAATAGCGAATCCTTTGGTGCGCCTTCTCTGAAAATGCAAGAAAAATAATTTAGTATAAAGAAAATTACAATCTAGTTTTTTGTATACTTTTGAAATAGTGCAAATAAATATAAAACAGAGTAACTTACGAAAATCTACGCAGATGTATATATAACTATTTTAAACGTGACAACTAGTATTTTCAAGAAAAAAGATTTACCTATCACATAGTTGCCCTAATAAATCCATAGCTAGTTCATAATCCTTTTGAGCCAGTGCGCAATTAATAATGGAATGCATAATACGGGTTTCCCGCCCCGTCCACAACCTTATCGAATCACTTCTATCATTAGCACCAATTTCCGCCGGATTTCCATCCTCACACAAGCCGTCCTTCAAATTTTTGAGCATCTGTAATAAAAAAATACACTCAACGAATCAATCAACGACTTTCCCATGCATGATTGCCCTTTGCATGTGTGTAAAACGTATGAATATTAATGTATAGATGGAATACAAAACGTACTTGTCTGACTGTTGCAAGCACACTGAATAATTTAGTCAGCGACTCCTTGGGTTTCCCGCAATGGGATGGCAGTTCAGCCAGCAGTAAGCGAAACGAGAATGAGGCAATCGAACCAGGCCGACCGCCGAACATGTCCGGATAGAATTGATAGTAGACGTCGGGCTTGTCGAGATCTCCGAAGGGCTCCGCCTCGGCCTGCGCTAGCTGGAACGACTTCGTCTTCACCAGCAGGGCGATGCGCGTAAACCACAGCTGCAGGGAGTGCGGCGAATGCTTGCTAGGATGACCAGCCCGCCCGCGCCCCTGTCCGTAAATCTTCAGCAGGCGGCCCGTGAGGTTGATGGCGGCGCGATAGGCACCCGCCTGGACGAGCTCACGTAGGCCGCGCTCGTCCTGTGTCACGTCGTTAGCGGTGAAGGCACGTCGTTGTGATGCTTCGGTTTCACCCAGGCACATGGCAACTGTCTCACCCACACTATCACCCTTTGTAAAGATATTGTAAAATCGATATTAGTGGCATTTTAAAATAATAATTCCATACTTAAATATCACATTAAGAATTCATATGTAATTTTGCAAAATTGCTGCGTACTTTCTAGCTATTTGCTTTCTGTACATTTTTGACTTGGCTTGTTTATTTTACGAATCTGTAGATACTGAATTATTTACCAACGTCTTTACAACAGAAGAGGCTATCATAAAACATGCATGCCTCAAAATAATTTAATTTGTGCACGTGCGGTAATAATAGGAAGAAATAATTGGAATGTATTGATAAAAAATGAAATATTCATTAATGTCTTTGAAGCAGAAGATTATATTATAAAATATTCATATTATATTAATATAATATTCAATTATCCAGTAGTATTTAGTTTTAATATATTCGAATAATCTGAATTCAACAAATAATTATTGAAGATTGAATAGAAATATGGAAAGCTGACCTTCAGGCATTGAAATGATTTAATATACGCATGTGTGGGAATAGATAATTGGAATATAATGAATTTAAAGCTTCACCATGAGATATGATTTTGATAATGGATTTTACATGTCTAAATTTCAGAAGGTATCCTTACTTTTTTGAAAGTAAAAATTTAATAGTTTAAATAAAATAAAGTTGTATATAGACGTAAATAGATAGATGTAGAGGTATAAATAAAAGTATAAACTTACAATTAGAACCTTATATGATCTGTGTTTAAAACCAACGGAAAAGTATAGGCAAATTTTTAATCTAGAATTTGACAGCAATTCTTTGAGTTGGTTACAGGTTTCTTTTTCGTCGTAAGCATAATACATGCTGGATAAAATGTAATATACTCTTAATTGTGAAACGTATTCATATATTTATACATCTGTAGAAACATACTGTCGTTACTTATCAACACTCCCAATATAATCAATAGAATCTACACCGATACTTTTTGACACTACTATAATATAGTTTAACTTACATATTCTTCTTCCAACAAAATACCAGGCATTGTGAGCATTTCTCTTTCAGGAAAATAAGTTCCTGAGGCAGCTGTCGCTGTGGCAATTAATACTTGTCTCGTTTTTTCACTCGGAATCCATGCATCTCTTCTCCTATCTGCTTCAGACCCAATTGCTACCCTTGGAGCATATGCGTCCTTAAAACACGTAATTATCAAATAACATAGTTAAGAATCTGCAATTGTAACAATAAACCGTACCTCTGCTGATGGTAGGCCCAAGTCTGTCATCAGTCCTGTGGTTGTGCTACTTGGATTACTTGTTGATGTTCCTATCAGATCAAAAAATGAAGCTGCAGGATCCTTCAGATGCTGTGGCGTCTTCGCAAACAGACGGCATACATTCGGTTCACTTTGAGATGTTGGTTTCGGATCGTCGATGTCCAGTACGCTAATTTTATCGCCCAATTGACTGGAGAAGTCATGATTCTTCGACTCGTTGCTCCCAAAATAAGAGCTCAGGGAAGGCGTATTCTCGGACATTGTGGCGCACCTTTCACACAACTCACTCTTGGACGCTGAATCTACACGTTGTCATTAATTAAAATATGAATTGATGGAAATGCGAAACAGAAATGGGAGGACTCTAAACACTTCTGTGTCTGGACAAGCACTGCAAGTGCATGACAGATAATCGTTCTCACAACATCAACTTTCTAACCTCGAATTTAAAATGTCAGACTCGTCAGACTGTAGAATACGACGCGACCGACGAGACGTTCTCAATGTTTCTTATATCGACACGGGTTCTTTGTTTACTTTTTGCCTTTTAATTTCGCTGCAAAGGAGGGAAATGTAATGCAAGGACGCAATATAAACATATACTAAAAGTCGACTTCATCGAGGCTTCTATCACCGATAGGAGAACGCCTTCGCTCTGAATAATTCATGAATAGCATAGAGTACTGTTTAAAACGTTTTAATCGAATTCTGGTCTCACAATCAATTTAATTCTAACATTAAAAAAGACTCTTCGCTCTTTTATACTTTTAATGCCACATCTGAAAATTCAATATGATCAATAAAAGTAATTAATTACTTTTTTTATATCACAATTTCATGAATTAAATTAAATTGTTAAAATTAGTAATTCTAGCAATATTTACTTTGAATTGTATATTATCTTCCTATGAATAGTTATTTTAAATGTATTTATGCAACCACTATATATCTGGAAGATTTACAATTAGGTTAGATTTTAAGACCACACGTATATGTTTGCACAGTTGGGTTACAAAAATGTACAATTTTCGAGATAACAAAAACATTTGTTGTAGACAAATATTGACATATTTAATACAGAAAATGTATTGATAACAATCATTATCACGTGCAAATGTTGCCACTGAGTTAACATTTATAAATAACTATGAAATATTTATAATATTGCCTATTGGCCCTGTTATTTGTACTTCTATTAATGTTACTTCCTCACACTTTGGAAAGAGTCCAAACTTCCAACACTTTGACAATCATCATATGTTGAGGCATTCGTTTTTGTACTGTATACGGATTTGAAACTCATTTCACTGAAAACTGAATTAGATGATGCTTGACGTGTAATTGGTAACTTTGATGGTATGGATGTTGGTTCTTGGTTCGTAACGGACTTTGATATACTTGGTGTTTCAGCTAAAACACAAATTCGATAAGCATGCTTTGCACTACGCTAAGAAAGATAATTTCTTATATAATTATGCAATACTCACACATTCTGACCCCGTCGGTGACTGTGAGTTCATCTCTCCGCCGGCAGCAAAAACAAACATTAAATAGTTGCATTTTAGAATATATTTTATAAACTATTCCTATCCAAATTCTGATCAGACATCCCACAGAAATTATATCAAACCTAGTCGACTAGTGATTTTGTGTATTGTATGTATTATTTTCAATCACAATCACATCGACTAAACTCTAAAGGTGTCAATATGTTATCGTATTTATTTTGGTGCTGTTATCTTACTTTGACTGAATGGAACACTATTGAAAAGGAATGGGAAATTTCGTTGGAATCATCATAGGCATTGTGAGAATTTGGTTAAAATTGTCCATAATTCTTATGACATAAGATAATACGTGATTATGCGATTCTAGGGTGGATAAGATAAGTAATACACTCTGGAAATACAATAAAACTAGATAGTGATCGATTGGTTATATCCGTTTACAATATGTTAAAAAAACTGTATTAATGGGGAATATTCACTTAGCAGGGTCCAAAAAAGAAAAGTACATTCGGATTTTTACAAATTAATAAAACAAATAAATATCAGAATTATATAATTGAAAAATTAAAAGACATACTGCAAACAACAGTAATTTACAAAAAAAACACAATTAAATGAACATCGAAGGTATAGAAATTAAACAGAAGTTCATAATCTACAATGTTGTAGTAATTGTGGTAAAATGTGTTTTTTAATTTAGGAGGATTTATGGTTGAGCAGGTTAGGTTAAGTTAGGTTATATGTTTTTTAATTTAGGAGGATTTATAGTTGAGAAGGTTTATTGTTTGCACCACACAGCAAGCAGTTCTAAAACGTTAGTTTTTAAAATGTTATTTTTATGAAAAAACATATTTAATACATTTCCGAAATTACTTCCTGTTAAAAACATACAAATCAATATTCCAAATATTTTTCTCTGAGAAAACTCACAGAAAAATGACGACTCAAAATACAATCGGAAGTAGTTAATCTAGCAAAAATTAAGAATTGTTCAGAATTTTTAGTTTTTATTTGAAATAAAATGAAAAAGTGAGTTGGTTCCAGCCGGGATCGAACCGGCGACCTTCTGCGTGTAAAGCAGACGTGATAACCACTACACTATGGAACCACA
>WSZQ02083873.1:0-16172 GCA_019419845.2 Weissflogia rhopalogaster
CACCCCTTCTCCTTACATGCTCTTCCAAGGCTCCTTCTACCATCAGCTGTCTCACTACTATTTCTGATAGCCCAACCTCCCAGTAATCCAGCTTCCTTTGGTCCTTCCACGCACTTCCCCCCTTTCTCACACACCATTCCCATGCATACTTCACCATACGCCCATCTTCCATCCGATTCAAGATTTCCTCATACCTAGCCACCAAACTCACTGTTTCCCTTCTCAGGCTCAACCTCCCTGCTTCCTGCAGAACTGTATACAACGGTGTGGATCGCTCCAGTCCAAATAGGTCCTTCAAGAACCACGCCTGTTCCTTCTCCACAACCTTCCATTCACTCACATCCCATGCTTCCACAGCATTCAGCAGCACTGGTCTCACACACGCATCCCTCAATCTCATCGCCACTCCCCAATTACTCCCCCACATTCGCCCCCATCTCTCTTTTACTCTACCCCATGCACACCAAGTTTAAGTAGCACTAATGTTTATTTATTTCGTTAAAAACTAATTTCATACACATTTCCATAACACATATAAAAATATTAACAATCCATGATAGAATTATAATAAGAAATGGAAAACTTAAATCAATAATAGATAATTTTTGAGGATGTGGTGCTCTCGTACGCATCTTAAGCATATCCATATTTGGATACATCCGACGTCTTTGAAGCTTATGTTCTTTATCTCTAAACCCTCCTGCAGTCAACCACAACGCTGCAGTCATATATCTTTCCTTAAATGGCGATCCTTTCATTACGACAGGAGCCAAAAATATTGGCACAGCAAAACCTTTCAACAGATCATCCTCTGGGAAGAAGAACATGTAACGATCACTACCTTCAAACACGGCAAACTTCGTCTTTTCCTTCCTTTTAAAATATCCTCCACAGTTGAAGGTTTTACCACATTCATGCCAATTGTTGTAAATCTTAGGATGATCATAAAATAACTTCCTGTTGCTATGAAAACCTTTAATGGGTATATCCGAATTTTCCAATTCTTGCAAGGTTTGAATCTGTCTCTTAAAAATCGGTTTGTAAAGAAAGGAATTCAGTTGACTTTGATAGTAAGTAACAATCAATAAACTCCCCATGGAAAATAATAAGAACAAAATTCGCAAAGATATTTGCGTAGATTTCGGTCGATCATAAACATTGCTGATTAAATTACATAGAATATTCAACAAACTATGTAAGAACGTTTCATTTGTATCACAATATGAATATTTAATAATAATATAACGAGTATAACTTGTTAACAGTAATGTTATAAATAGAATTGTCCATGTTTTATGTTGAAAAATTAGTATAACATTCTTCCAAGTTGCTTCCAGCCCCGGTTTGCTCACAGTAAACGAAAATTTTGAAGACATCACTGGATATAAAGATTCCAAATGTTCCATGTATCCTAATGCTAAGCAATGTAATATTACATCAAATTCATTCAGAAATACTCTGTTTAACATTCCGGTGTATGTTGAATTATAATTATCATCGCCTAGAAACTTTTTACGAACTTCAACGAATTCTGCTTTTAAGTTATTAATGTGGAGGATTTCAAGTGCCAGTTTGAGCATAATAACTTCATATCCATTATTTCTTTCAATTGATGTTACACTATCGACATAAAACGGTGTATATGATGTTAAAATCCGTATAGTGCAATTATCGAAATATTGTTGTTTTTGCTCAGTAAAACCACTGATATCTATTCGAGTATTTTCACAGTTTCCTAGATATATCGGTGTTGCCCCCTTATTTTTATCAATAGTAATTGGTTTGTATGTGAAGATGCGATAAGGGTGATTTACCTCAATGACGAGCGCATCCACCATTTTAAATCTCCATAATTTATTGAATATTTCTTGAATTGTGTCGGTGTTTTCGTAATTATTCGTTGTTAAATCAGAAAATATTACAATAACACTTTTTGTGTTGTAGCAAGCTGATTTATGAACAGTTAATAGGATATTATCAATGTTTTTGCCTGATGTAGTTATGATAAAGTATATATCACATCCAATATTTAAGTTTGAAACTTCGTTTAAGTATTTGTAATTAATACTGGTTAATATTAGTTGTTTAAATTGGATTATATCGATTAAAGACTCAAATATTCGTTGGAATTTTATGTTATTATCATAAATAAATACTGTTCCTCTTTTTAGTGTTGTGTTTTCAAATAGAGATTTAATACAAGTCCATTCACTGGTAATTAAAAGACAATTTGATATTAATAGGAATGTTGGAGAGAATTTAGTTAACTTCATTTCATTTATAAATTAATTTTATTTTAAACCTTTTTTTCCTATTTACTATTTCCTATTAAATAGGATTTTACAACGGTAACTTTATTACACGTACATTATTGAACTGACATAATATATGATGGGCATGTTTCTATAGAAAAGTGCCATGACGACAAACTTGTTTTTGATGTACAGCGATTTAATGTATAATCAAATATAGTATATATAATTACCTTTGTTTACTACTTATAGTGGTAAGATTAATGTGGAATTGATTAAATTCCGTATTATTTACCTACTTTTTTGATGATGTTTATTTGATTTAAGTGTTATTTTTGTAGTCTCAGAATATATAATATCACGGCTCGAGGGTTTGTCGTTGATTTACGGATTACTTTACTTTGATGAGGAGATGGGGTTCACTCGCTTCGCTTAAGCTACCGTGACTGACCGAGATAATAGAAAAGTGTACTTACCAAATGATGGTCGACATGATGCTAGCATATGAGGACGTTCAACATTCACACACAATGCAAGAAATCAATTTTCTTCTATATACGCAGCAATTATAACCAGTGTTGAATAAAAATCAGGAATGAATTCATAGCACAAACAATTCTGAAAATTGAAGGATTGAGCTGAATAGGCGTTTGCTACCCTCGTCCATTTCGCCTTAGCAACGAGCATGTAAGAGCGCTAGAGCGAGATATCGGCAGGGTGTATCTTGATATAATGGAAAGTTTGTGAGGGCGGATTTTATGAAGGAAGTGATGATTCCACGAATGAGCTTTGTTTTTTAAAAATCCTACCTTTACGCGACAACACATACAATGTATAATTACCTGAAATCTTCGGATTTCTGGACGTCCAAGGACTGAATGTCGGTCCAGTGCATTCACCGCACTGTCACAACGGGCTACCAACTCACTGCACGACCCACTTCCATTTCTTCTTCCAGTAACTCTGTACGAAGGACTCAGTGCGTTCACCGGACTACAAAAAGGCTACCGATATTGGTTTCTGACAATGGTAACGGGTCACGTGTTTGGCAATGACACCAAGCTGTTCTTCCAAGGTTAGGAACAGAAAATGGGAATGTAGCTCAGAGCTTAATCCCGCAGGGCAATTTCAAGTAGTCCGATTCTAGCCCTTTAGGCTAGGATCAATTTCTTATTTTCGATAGATCGATTTCAAATATTGATATATATTGATATTTATTAATAATTTATTCTTAAATAAATTACATATTAAAAATATAAACATTGAAAAAAAAATTATTGTCTAGGTCACCGTGCATCAATCAGACCCTTTCCTCCTGGGGTAATCTTTTTCTTATAGGCTTTCAATTGTGTAGCATATCAACAAATGATCGAAATGACGATGCTAAAAAATACGTTTTGACAGAATGATGTTATGAAAATATCTTCGATATATCGATAATTATCGGTATCTATTGCCGCGGAAAGTAAAGGCGTCTCCATCAAATGTAATGTAAGTTACCTTTACTTGGCCTTACTGAGAGGTTTTACTATTGCAAAGGTGACTCGCTTGGCTCGTCATGTTACCGCGTTTACTGGGGATTCTTATAAATGGTACTTACCGTTGAATGATGCACATCTCTGGATCGTACGAGGTCGATTCAGAGATGGTAGATGATTTCTCTGCTCGTTGGCTGCCGGAGTAGGTACTGACTGATAGTACAGCGAGAACAGTGTTTATGGCGAGAATCCATGTTTGACTTTTTCTGGATTTTCTACAACATAGACAACGGGTAGTTGTCGGTCTGTAGTCCTGGATATCACTGTGACGTTCATTACTTTTAATTGGACGCAATCGCATTTACCGCACTACGATCCTCGGCTATCTACTTGATACGTATCCTCACTCCTCCGTTGCGTTAGCACTTTGTCGGACCAAGTGCGTTCGCCGCGCTACGTAAAATGACCACCGCAATTGGTTAGTGACTGACATACAAACGTTATCTTCTAAACTATCTAAACTGCTTCATTCAAACATTACTATAGGGATATTCTTCCATCGATAACTCGATATAACCTGATAAGTCCTACTAATCTATAATACCACAGATAAACATGGACTTCTTTATCAGCACTAAAAAATTATTATTTTTTTGGTAATTTCTGAAATGATTTCCATCCAAACAAAACTAAACCTAAAGACTTTTTCAATCCACAACATAATATCAAATTTGATTAAAACCCATTAACATTTCCATAATGAAAACTAACAAGATTATCATCCAAGATATTACAATAACAGAAAAAGGAAAACACAAATCAACCAATCTTAACTTCTCTGGAATAAACGCGTTATTAGTTTTACGTTTAAAATCCCTGTATGGATTAACTCGATATCTTTGAAGTTCTCGTTCTTTCAGAACAAATCCCCCAGCACTTAACCATAAAACTGCCATCATATACCTTTTCCGAAATGGTGATCCCTTCATTGTAACTGGAGAGAAGAACAATGGAGCTGCATAATCTTTCAACAAATCCTTATCGGGAAACATAATCAAACTACGATCCTGATCCTCAAAAACAGAATACATAATTCCATCATCTTTTTCGTAAAAAACTCGACAATTAAAGGTTATTCCACATTCATGCCATTTACTATAAATCAATGGATGGTCTTCAAACATTTGTCTATGCATATAGAAACCTTTCAGTGGTATTGAAGATTCTCCTAGTTCAAGCAATGACCTAATTGGTTTCTTATAAATAGGTTTAGAAAGAAACGAACTTAATTGGCTTTGATAATATGTAAGAATCAGTAAACTTCCCAAAGAGAAGAATAAGAAGAATATTCTCAGTGGGAAATTGGTTGATATCGGTTGTTGGTCAATTGTATTAATAAAATTACTAATAACATTCAATATACTATGCAACAATGTCTCTTTTTTCTTAAATTCCAAAAGTTTTAAAATCAGATAACGCGTAAAACTTGCAAATATTATTGTTGTTAGTAAAAGTAACCAAGTTAACGCTTGAAAAATAAGAACAATATTCTTCCAAGTTGGTTCCCTTGAAGGTTTGGGTATAGTAAATTTAAAAAGAGAACGTAATACCGGATATAAATTTTCCAAATGCTCCATATATGTTACCGTGAATAGATGTACAAGTAAATCGTATTCTTTTCGAAATATTCGGTTCAACATTCCGGTGTAGGACGAATTAAAATTGTCCAAACCAACGAACTTCTTCGATATTTCAATAAAATCTGCTTGAAGATGATTGATGTGTAAGATCTCAAGTGCCAATTTTAATATGACAATTTCAAATCCATTATTTGCTTCAATTTTAGTGGTATTAGCAACATAGAACGGTGTATATGCGGTTAATATTCTTATTGTGCAGTTATCGAAATATTTCTGTTTCTGCTCTGAAAATTCACTCATGCTAATATGAGTATCTTCACACTTTCCAAGATATTTAGGTGTTGCTCTTTCATTTTTATCAGAAGTAATTGGTTTGTAGGTGAAAACATGATGAGGTTGAAATGCTTCCATGACCAGCGCATCCACCATATTAAATCTCCAAAGTTTATTGAATATTTCCTGAAGAGTTATACTACCTTCTTCAATGTGATGATATGAAAAATTGTAGATTATGATAACTATACTTTCCGTACTATGATAACCAGATTTGTGTATGTGTAATAACATATTATCGAAAGTGTTTTTTGATGTAATAATAATGTAAACGTCAGTAGAACAACCTATTGTCATATTAGTAACTTGTTTCAAATAGGTATAATTAAATATTCCTATAGTTATTTGTTGTTGTTTTATTTGTTCAATCATGAATTGAAATATATCTTCAAATATTGTTTCATTGTCGTATATTATTGCAATATTTTTTTCAATAGGTGTGTTCAATAATGATTTTATACAAGAAAATTCACAATTTATAACTGATAAAGGGTTTAGAATAAGTATTATGGGAATTATTCGGAAGAGATACATAGTTTTCAAACTTTTCTTTCCGTTTTTTAGATAATGTATATTCAATATCGTAATAGTGTACGTATAAAAGAAGTTTTAAAATACTATGAAAGACATTAATTGTTTTTTAATCATATACGGAAAAATTCCAACATTTAGTGAATTATATTCTCGTTAATGTCAAGCTTGTATGAATAAATTATATTTAATTGCCAAAATGTTGATTTATAGTCTAAAAAACTATAGTTACTTGTACCACAAAATAGATGCTTTCACTCTTTCTGAAACAACAATTTTGCAAATAGATATTTTACATATTGTCCTGTGGCACTATGATCAAATTTCTGTACAACCAGTACAGAAATTTGATCATAGTGCCACAGGCAACTTACATGGAAAGTGTTCTACGAGCGGAATTGATAATTCATAAAAAATGCGTGACATTTATTGATAAGGAACGATATTGAAATATGTCCATTCCACAATAAGTACAGACAGGTATGTTTCCTGTTCACAGGATAAAATTCTTTTAAATTCTTTTAAAATAGCGTAATAGTGTAAGTACAAAAAAAGTACTAAAAGACTGTATAAATGACATTAATTATTTTCTAATCATATAGGGGACAATTCCAACATTTAGTGTAAAATATTCTCTTTAATGTCCAGCTTGTATGAATATTGATTAATAGTTTACGTAATTAAGGTTATTTATAATATAACGTAGATGCTTTCACTCTTTCTAAAACAACAATTTATACATTTTACGTATATTTATTTCGTACTTGTACTCACAACAACATAATTCTATGTGTGAATATATCTATACATTTGTTGAATTTTTGTGTTAAAATGAATACTTTCAAATTTCCAAGCTTATCAAACAATTCAATATATTGTAATCTGACGATTTTTGGATCTATGTATTGGAGGAAGTTTGTGTCATTATAGTATATTGTATAACGAGCATGTAATGCAATATTTAAGTAGAAATAACAACGACAACTATAGTGGAAATAGCAAATGCGGTCGCTTCAAATTTGAAACTTGCTACATCCATACCAAACTAAAGTAGGTTATAACTATTAACATGCATAAGAGTCATAGAAATAGTATAGCGCACTATGTGGCACTATGAACATATTTCCGTACTAGTTAGGCAACTTACATAGAAGGCGTTCTACGAGTGCTGAAATGATAAGTCATGAGAAATTCGTGTCGTTTATTAATAAGCACCGACTCTGAAATGTGTTCATTGTACAACAGGTGTAGAAAAGTGTTTACTGTACACATGATATACTTCTTTTAATTGCTAGTTTGGGCAATAAGTGATTAGATCAAGGGTAGAAGAATTAAGCAGATTTTTGTTTATTATATTTGTTCTTAAACATATTTCAGAGACTTTATTATGCACCAATTATACCCAGGAGGGCATCGAAAATGGAGGTGATGATGCGACCATTCCTTCATTCCTCCCAGCGGAAAGGCAAGAGTCACGATCTCGCGGTGACGATTTCGACGCCTCAGCATTCGGGATGTTTACGGCTGGGGATTATGATTTCGGGCGGATGTTGATACTTGTTTGTTCTTCGTGTGGGAATCGCGATTAGTGACCGCCACACATTTATAAACACTTCGATTTTTGTACATCGTACCTCTTACCGTCAATGAAAACAAATTTCCATAGCAAAAATCAAAATGTTGAAAACCCATGATAATATCAAAAACACCATGGGAAAACATAAATCAATCAAAGTTATCTTCTCAGGATAATCAGCTCTTTGATTTTTATCAGCCACACCAAAACGTGAAAAAACTCGAAATTGTTGAAGTTTATATTCCTTTCTAGTAATCCCAACAGCAGATAACCATAACACCGCCGTCATATACCTCTCTTTAAAAGGAGATCCTTTCATAGTTATAGGTGATATGAAAACTGAAATCATATTCTCCCTTAACATATCCATATCTGGATACATTAACTTGGCACGATCTTCGTCTTCAAATAATAAATACTTCGTCGTGCCATAAATTTTGTGAGATGGTTCACAGGTGAACGTCACACCACATTTCTCCCATTTGTTAAAAATCTTTGGATAATCACGATACTGTTGCCTATACATAAAAAAGCCAGCAATAGGTTTTGAAGAATCTCCCAATTCCTTCAAATTTTGAATTTCCTTCTTATAAATTGGTCGAGAATGAAATGAACTTAGCTGACTCTGATAATAACTGAGAATCAGAAAACTTCCTATTGAAAAGAATAAAAAGAAAATTCGTAGAGGCAATTGCGTAGGTTTTGGTTGTTTGTGAACAGTATTAAATAAATTGCGAAGAATATTTAATGTACTCTGCATAAACGTCTCTTTTTCTTCGAATATAGAATATTTTAAAATTATATATCGTGTTAAACTTCCAAATATTAAAATGACAGCTAAGATAATCCATGTTAAACCTTGGAATATGAATAAAATATTTTTCCATGCTGGTTCTTTGCTGGGTTTTGGAATAGTGAAAGAAAAATGTGCTCGAATTATTGGATGTAAATTTTCCAAATGTTCCATATATGATAAAGCCAAGAAGTGGACAATTATATCATATTCTTTTTGAAATATTTTATCCAACATGCCGGTGTATGAAGAATTAAACGTGTCGAATCCAATAAATTTCTTAGAAACATCAACAAATGTGGCTCGTATGTTTTTAAAATGTAATAATTTGAGTGCTAGTATTGCCATAATAAACTCAAATCCTTTATTTGATGCTACAGATGTTGAATTATCTATGTAAAACGGGGAATGTGAAGTTAAAATCCGTACTGTGCAGTTATCAAAATATTTCTGTTTATGCTCTGCAAAATCACTCACATTAATATGAATACCTTCACATTTTCCAAGATATTTAGGTGTTGCTCTTTCATTTTTATCGGAAGTAATTGGTTTGTAGGTGAAAACATGATTAGGTTGAAATGCTTCAATGACCAGCGCATCCACCATATTGAATCTCCATAATTTATTGAATATCACTTGCGTTGCATTGGCATATCCAAGATTTTTGTTTGGAAAATTATAAATTACAATTATTATGCTTTCTGTGTTATAATATTTTGATTTGTGAATTGATAACACCATATTATCAAACTTTGAAAGAGATGTAACGATAATAAAATAGATATCGCATACATATCTTAATTTCTCTACTTGTTTCAAATCGTTATAGTTTATTATCGTAGATGATTTATGTTGAAGTTGTTTTAGTGTTAATTTAGTTGTTAAAATTTCGTTAAAAAGCTGTTCATTGTCGTAAATTATGGCAATATCTTTGATGGAAATATTCTCAAATATCGAATTTAGGCAGGAAAATTGACACTTTACAATTGAATTGTTTAGAACTATGTTCATAATCAGTATCAATATTTTGTGAATCGATGTCATGTTTTTAATTTTTAAAGTATTTAATTTACAACATCAGGAATATATCAAATGCTACAACTTTGTGATTATATCACAATCTATTGTAAAAAAGGAGTAATAAAAAAGTAATCTATGCTTTTATGATTCTTTTATTTCAATACGTTATGAATAAATAATATGTTTATAGCAAGAAAAGAATTTTGGGACAAAAATAACTTGGACAAGAGAAACAATGACCTGAATTCGTTCAATTACAATTGATGAAGTTTACTGTAGGGTTTTGGTAAAATATTTTAAAACGATGGAACTCTCAATCAGTCGATTGTTCGGACTTTTGTCCGAAACAAATCCAAGTTATTCTCACCTCACGAAACATTTAAATTAATTAACATGAATTCTTCCGCCCCTATAATGTACGGACTACCCAAAATCCACAAGCCGAATATTCTCTTTCGACCAGTTGTTAATTTTCTAAACTATCCGGTCTACTTTCTCTGCAAATTTCTGAACTCCACCTTGCCTGACTTACTACTATTTACCCCAAAATATAGTAAAAAAAACTGGATACGATTAATTGAAAATATTCGAAATATCATCAAAACTGGTTTCTTTCGACGTTAAAAATCTTTTTCCCTTAATCCTAGTATACCTAGTATACCTTAAGCCTAGTCGTTATATCGATATCATTGCCAATCAAATCGATGCCATGAACATCAACCACGCCCACGAATTTAAAGAGATTGTAGATATTTATGCAGAATTCAAGTACTTTAAATTTAACAGCACTACCTATATTCAACATTCGGGATTACCCTTGGAATCACCTATTTCACCACCTTTCGCCGAGACATACATGGATACCTTTGAACAAGATTTTTTTTTTCATCTGGACACCCAGTCATTATAAACATTACCAAATCGTATAGATTCCTGGATGACGTTTCTTGATCCAATTGTCTATTAGTACCAGACCAAATGGTACTAACAGACAATTGGATCAATTCATCTAGTTCCTAAATTCACTCGATTTCAATTTAAAATTCACTACAGAAATAGAAGTTAATAACTACATCAACTTCATAGATTTAACAATCAAAAAAGTTTCTGATCAGTTAGAATTTTCAATTTTTATTCCTATTCCCACTAAACTCACTTCAATCAATTGAATTAAACATTATAAAAACTACAGCCCATAACAACGGATATAAAGATCACTGGGTAGTTGGTATTCTAATGAAAAAACTAGATCTTAAAACAATTAACTCATTTTTACCGACCACACAAGAACCAATACCCAAAATATACATAAAAGTGAGGAGGGGAACCAGATCCTACCAGAGTCTCAAAGGGGTTTCCGAAAAGGAAAGGGTACTCGAGACCAGCTTGTCACCCTAGCGCGAATGTTAGAGAAGATTGCTTGTAAGAAAAAACTGTGTGTGATCTTCTTAGACCTCAAGGCAGCATTTGACACGGTGCCACGTGGAAAGCTGATTGAGTATCTGAGGAGATGTGGTGTGAATGAGAATATTGTACAATGAGAAAATGTGATGTACGAAGAAACATTGGCAGTGACACGAGTGGAAGGGCGAATATCGGAAGCATTCAGGCTTCACAAGGGAGTGAGGCAAGGATGTCCTAAAAGCTCCATCTTCTTTAACCTATCAGTAAGAGAGTTAGGTTAGGGTCTTAGGAACGGACAGGATATCGCCTTGGTAGTACAAGATAGACCAGGAATGCAAACTATGCTAAAGAGAGTGAAGAGGTATATGCACAAAAGGAAGTTGTATATAAATGTGAGAAAGGCGAAATAGATGGTCTGTAGAAAACCTGAGGGGCAGAAATGTATAGTTGGTATGCATGGAAGAGACGTTGGAAGGGGTGAATGTGTTTAAATATTTGGGGTTCCTCATTAGCTCCTCAGGACAAGCAAAAGCTCAATGTGCATAGATAGTGATTAAGAGTAGATAGAATAGAAGAATGACGTACGAGACTGTAGGTATGTCCCAAGCGTTGAGCTGGTGGAGAAATATCTGAAGGATGGGTAAATTTTGGAACAGTTGGTTAGGGTGCCAGGGCTGAAAGTGAAAAACTAGATAAAACAGTCAAAAATAAATAGCAGTTCGTATAACCCCGCCTATAAACGAGTCCAGGTCTTAGGTAGAATACCAGTTTATTCTTTTTTTGGGGGGTTGCCGACGTCTAGCTAACCAGAACAAGTGACCTTATGAAAGAGAACACGCTGCACCGGTATTGCGGGTTCCGCATTTCGTCACGACAAGGGTGTGGTCCGGGGTGTCTGCTACGCCAAGTGAGCAATGGCTTCTGTCCTTCTTTCCAAATCTGTGAAGGAACGACGCAAATTAGCCATGGCCAGTAAGGAACTGGGTAAGGTAGTGGTGACAGTCTCCATGTTAGGGATGGTACCTACAGCTTGAACCATCCTGACATGGAGCTGTTACTCCATCATTCCATCATTCCGTTATCCCAAGGAGCGCATTAGTTCCCTCGCCTATTCGTCGTCGGTAACTTCTTTGTCGTTCTAGCGCTACTAGGTCCGCAGAAAGAGTTGACGATAGAATTTCAGCAGTCTCTGACGACACAGTCCAGTATGCCCTACATATTCTCAGAGTACATCCTCTCATGGCATGGCAAATTCTCTTCATATTAGTTTTGTCTCGCGCCCCATCCGCCCACACCGGCGCAGCATAAAGCAACTTTGATAGCGCGACTGAAGACAGAATCCGCCTTGCAGAGTCATTGCCGCCTCATTGTTGAGGTAGGAGTATCGAGATTGCTAAATATACTCTCCTGGCTTTGTCACAAGCACTGGTCATATGTTTGTTCCAGTTCTTATTGACCTCCATTATTGTGCCCAAGTATGTGAAGTGTCCGCCTATGGTAATTTGGAACCCGGATGCGTCGAGGAATCCTTGTGTTTGTCTGTATTACTTATTATCAAAGACGCAATAATTTTGACTAACGCATACATTTAGTAGTTCAATGAGTTTGGTTTCTATGATAAGATTAGGACATTTTTGATATAATAATCGTTAATACTGCAAATTTATATAATAATTAATGAAACCGTGTATGTTTTATAATTTTGTAATGCTGACGAGTAGTGCCTTCACGATGGTTAGCCCGACGTTGAAGTGAACACGCGATGGTCAGCCCACGGAGAAGTGCCCGCCGTTGATTTGAACCCCTATGATCGGACGCGCTATGATTTGCAACGACTATTTTCTTACAATTAGTCGTAAGAAAATAGCTAAATTTATGTTCCGTTACTTAGACAACTTGGAGTTATTGTGAATTGTTCCATTGTTTTGTTTTAACAAAGGTTATTATTACCTTTCATGATTTAGGGGTTTTCTCCTTTTTATGACTCCACTTTAAGATTTATGATTTGTTAAGAAACTTGCGAATAGAGAGAGTATATATAGTCATACCTTAATACTTATTGACCATTGCATTTTGTACAAGAAAGATATAAAAATCCGTTATATATTGCATCGACGAAAAATGAATCTATTGCTGTCTCTATCGATATTTTTCGTTGTTATAGTGTTAGCTCAGGTAAGTAACTAGTTATTCTAATTCTAAAATACTAATAGAAAAATAACATAATTGAACTAAAATGTTTATTATGTCTTAACATCCATTATTTAGGCAGACCATGAGAGCCTTGACGGATGCATCAAAGAACTTGGTCTGGAAACACCAAACGTTGGCGATGATTCTTTCAAGGATTGGGTGTCGAAATACATGGCTGAGGATAACAACAAATGCCTAGCAAAGTGTCGGTATGAGGAACTTGGTGTGTTGGACGATGATGGGAAGTATGATAAGACAAAAGATAAAGAACCACACACTCCGGAGGTCGAGGAAACTATTGATGGTTGCAATGATAAATATTCTGAGGTTGAAGATGATTGCGAACGTCTTCGTGATTTCTATGTTTGCGTTATGGAGGGTACAGGTTAATAACAGACTTGATTACAACATTGTTCAAAAATAATGACTTTGTTTAACACATATCATTAATGTTTGACCATGAATTAAATGATGATTTAACAATGATAATTGTATATTGTGACGCTGCGGGCGTGCGTCTGCAGCAAATGTGGCGATCGAGAGGTTCTTGCTTTGTCAATGTTTATCTAACTCGCTTGGCATTTATTTATTGCTCCTCTAGCAACCGTGCTATATACCGAGATAAAGTAAATGGTACTTACCATTGTCCAATGAAGGAGATCTCTGAGGCGTATGAAGACGGCGCGCCGATGACGTGCTAACGAGCTGCGGCAGGCTGGTAGTTGGCTGGCTAGCTGTTGGTTTCGGGTGGCACAATATGGACTCACGATTTTTTTTTTAATTTAGTGGTTATTAAATGACAGCAAAGCAAAGTTACAGCGAACTACAAACGATCACGGCTATTACTTATTATGTGGCAGGTGACGAACAGCGAACTGACTATTACCGAACAGTCCGGCCAGTATTACAGTCCTTGAGTCGTGGGTTTTTTATTCTGATTTCCTCCCATTTGAAGATAGGTATTTCCTTGGTTACCTCGTGGAGCGCGTGGCTGACCCTTGGTATCTGAAGTCAGGTACATCTTCGTTTCCGCGTATACTTTTTTAGTAGAGTTTGTATGCAATCTATGTGCTTCATCGAATCATACTTTCTCGCTTCTATTGTTATCGTATTTTTTAGCGTCACCTATTTTTTCATGTTCCTGTTGGTATGCGTTTTGGGGCAATCAAAGTTTTGTTTTCTTTGTGTCCACTTCAGAGAATTATCCGCATTTCCTGTCAGTCGCATTAATATCTACATCTATTGGACATGTCTACGAAACATCCTAATATACACAAAGAAATGTCTTGTCTAAACTTTCCAGGAATACTTATCCGAAATTATATTGTGAATTCTTAATCAACTTTATCGCAGTCGCGACAATAGCATGCTGAAACTAGATGACGAAAAAATAAATATATAAAGTTCAGTAATATATCCGACAATCATTGCTAAATTCCCATTTATTTCATGGTCAAGGTTAAATATTAATCTGTTAAACAAAGTTATTGTTTTCGAAAAATTTTGTAATTAAGTTGGTTATTTAATCGCGTCCTCAATAACACAAACATAGAAATCACGATGGCGTTCACAATCATCTTCAACCTCAGAATATTTATCAATACAACCATCAACCGATTTCTCGTCCTCCGGAGCGATTTCTATTTTCTCCCTTGTCTTATCATAATTCCCATCATCGTCCAACAAGCCAAGTTTCTCTAATCGACATTTTGCTAGGCATTTGTTCTTATCTTCAGCCAAGAATTTCAACAACCATTGTATGAAGGATCCATCACCAATGTCTGGTGTTTCCAGATCAAGTTCTTTGATGCATTCTTCAAAGCCCATAAGGTTTTCCTAAATGATAGATCAATCAACATTTTAGTTCAAATTTGTTTTTTTAGTATTAGAATTTTAGTACTAAAATAACAAGTTACTTACCTGAGCTAACACTATACCAACCAGAAATATCGATAGAGACTGTAATATATTCATTTTTCGTGGGAAGATTATATTGCGGATTTTTATATCTTTCTAGTAGAAAATGCAATTGTCAATAAGTTTTAAAGTCGGAGTATATATACTCTCTATTCGCTAGTTTCTTAACAAGGCATAAAGATTACCAAGTCATAAAGTTGAGAAAACCACTAAATCATGATCAAGGTAATATTAACCTTTGTTAAACATAACAAAGGAACAATTCACAATAACTTCAGGATGTATAAGCAACGGAACATTAATTTAGCTATTTTCTTAGTCTTACTAATTGTAAATATTGTGGCAATTTTACTATATTCTACGAAAAATAAAATACTGAAATAAAATGATTTTAGTGTTATTTTAGCCGGATTCGTGAAATACCCGTCAGATGCAAATTGTTGAAGAAGTTGAAGAGAGTAGTAGATGTTCCGGTAGTAAAAATGTGACTGGTTTTATTTCCATACAATTCTTACAATCCAACTTCCCTTCTTCCCACCTCCGCCTACAGGACGATATCATCCTCTAAGAGCGGCATACCAAGCCGGGCACACCGCTCACAATCATACCTCGAAGCGCGCCCTGCCTGTCTCACTCCCTCCTGCCCACAAGGTGTCTCAGCTGAACACGCATGTGCCGTTACGCTTGGCCGTGCTAAGACATTTTCCAGATTTAGTTTAAGGCGCCAAATGCGTCGTGCAACCACTTAAACCTACCCCAAGAGCGCCTTATGCCTCTATACTATCTTTATAATTTGATAATTTGGCGACATATATAAAAAAGAGCTTTAACTTGCCTCGCCGTTCTCAATAATAAATAATACATTATCGTTCAAAATTTCAATGCCGGTATTATGGTATTTCCAATTTAAAATTCGGTAAAATAGCTGTAAAATAATTACGGCTGTTGAGAACGACATGGCAAGTTTGAGCCCTTTTTTATATTTGTCGCCAAATTATCAATATTTAGTCTGGCGTGAAAGAACTTTTGAACTGT
>WSZQ02083916.1:0-16148 GCA_019419845.2 Weissflogia rhopalogaster
TTTATGTTTTATTTTATTATTGGCTGTAAAGTGTTGTAAAAGTATCGAGGTTAATGCCAATAAAGGTCACATATATAATTTAAAAAATAAAATAAAAATAATATTCCTTTGAAGTATTTAAAAACCCTAATTGAAGCACACATAGAGATAACATTCGTACAATTTACAGTAATTTACCTTTCAAATCAACAAAATATCAAAAAACAAATAGGCACACAACACAAACCTTCTCTGACCCGGGACATCTGACATACAAGGTCAATGCTTCTAATGCTAAAATACAAAATTTTAGACAGAAGCTTTTTATTTAACCCCAAGAGCAAACGGTCGCTGTGTCGAATGCGGTATTGACATCCATCACGGTATCTTGTTGAATATCGCGTTGGGTGTCTTTTGGACAATTTCCAGGTTTGTTTTACTTACCGTGCCCCTGAATTGAATGCCATACGTCCAAATGGGTTTCAATAGAGCTTTGAATAGTAGTAATTTATTGCCCAAGTCTAATTTGAATTTTGGACCGATTAACCAGTATATCTGTCTTAGCTTGAGACCAAGATGTTTGCGTTTTGTAAGTATATGTTTCTGCGAATAAAACGACGATCTAAAATTATGCCGAGGAATTAAGCATATTGAGCTTGCGGTATTATAAAATTATTGGCAGTGGCGCAGGGACAGGCTTCCCGACCTATCCTTTGTGTGCCGACTTGGTTTCATTGGCCTTGATTCTTCAAAGCTTCATCTAATCCTGGATATTGTTTACGTGGCGTTGCAAATTACTTGAAGCAGGTACACGGCTGATTTGTGATGATAGTTCCGCTGTGTCATCTGCGTAGGTAGTGACTAAGGTATTTCTGTGGTAGGTAGATTAGTAGGGAGCGGGGGTAGAGAACCCGCCCTAGCACGCTGCCTTGTGGAACTCTTGAGTAGATGGGCCGGAGATTCGTGAGACGATTACCATATTTTATTTGGATATGTTTATTTGATATGTATGAATGGAATAGTTGGTAGTGAGGATGTGACAGTTATATCTTTAGTTCTGCTTTTAAACCCATGTGCCAAACCTTGTCAAATACCGAAGGTAAGACGAGAAATACAGCTGATCAGAATCCATTGGCATTCTGATCTTCGTTAATGTGGTTAGCCAATCGCAGTACTTGTTCTATGGTGTCGTGTTTGGTGGGGAAATCAAATTGATTCTTTTTGTATTTATTAGGGAAGGCAATGTTTTCTGGATTCTTCCCTGGTTTGGGAATCATAATGATTACTGCAACTTTCCAGAAAGATGGGAAGTAATTTAGTCTTAGAATTGCAAAAACACGAACGTTAGAAATTTATAGAAATAATCTGGTAGTTCTTGTAGGATTTTTCCAGTGATAAGATCGAAACCTGGAGCTTCCTTGATGTTCATTTCTTTCAATATTGTTCGTTTTACCGCTTTGATTTTGATTTTACGATGTATCAATTCCATTTGAAATGGTGTGCTGACGATTGTGGTTATTGATTTTCCTTCTTTAACGTTATTTCTCTGGGAAAAGATTCGACTACACTTTCTAAGTGATTTGCAAAGGCATTTTTTATGTGAGAACTTCTTCAAGGAGACCATATCGTTTCACAGCGGTAAGTAACTGCTCTACTTTGTCTACCTGCTTTCATTTTCACACAGTGTCGAGTGACCGCTTTCAGCGTGAACATATATCTAGCGTGGCCAGTGGTGAGAACAATAAAGCATAAGTTTGAGCGATTTTGCATCATGTGCCGGGTTTTTAAAGTAAGCAGAATTTCGCGCCGCTTTCGATTGTTTTAATTAGTCCTGACCGGTCAACGCCACTAGCAATGCGACCAACTTTGCTCTATTGCGCAAGGACTATGGGCCAATAACAGAGGTAACCTTTGAAAAGGCTGGAATCTCCTTGACCGACTTCCCCTTGAATTCAGCGAGACATAGCTGCTCGCTGCCTAGTAAAGAAAGTCATTCCGTGCTAGGGATGCACAAGTACAGAGTTGGTGCTCGGTCGATTCTACCTCCGATTTACATAGTCTTCAGCTTGTGGGTCGACTTTTGGCATGCCTTCATCCCTCCAGGCGATCTCGTGTATGGCACGATACCAATTCTTGATCCATTCCTTCCCTTGGACTAATCCACAGGTTGGTTCATGACCATGGGAGGTGGTTTCTGCTGCCTTCTTAGCTAGCATATCCGCCTTAGTATTGCCTACAATACCTTGGTGCGCAGGCAGCCACTGTTTTCTGAGTTTATTGCCTTGCCCCAACTTCTTAAGCAAAATTTTGCAGTCCCAAATTACCATTGACTTACACTGCTCATCGCAAAAAGCCGTTAGAGCCGCTTCGCAGTCTGTCATGATATAGATCCATATGCTCTTGCTGGGCACGTACCTCTATAGCTATGATTTCTGCTTGAGTTATGGATGGGGCCTTACCAACGGCAATGGATTTGTTCCAATTTGGCCTGTGAATTCCAGTATCATGGTTCATCTCCTTTACCGATGCGTGCGAGTACCAGATCACATTATTCTTGTCCTCGGTTATGCTCTCGACTTCGGCAATGGTGGCCGGGCGCGGTTTAATCTTCACTGTAAAGCCGCAGTTGAAGTCGTATACAGGGGTTATATTGTTCATCGGGGAGCCGATGTACGAGAAATCAGCACTGATAAGCATCTCGGAGTACCGTATACTGGATCTTGATCGTCATTTTCAGTGCGCTCCTAATGGCTGCGCCTTCAATGGCTGTCAATGCAGCAGTAGGGGTCGTGTATCTCCGCGTTATATCAAGACAGACAAGCCCTTTGCAGCTTCCGCGCCGTTGTCCTTCGTTTTTTGCCACTATTTTACGCTGCCGTATGTAATAATTGGGGATATCGCCATCATGACATACAGCCAGTATATCGTACGCGGTTGAAGTCCCCAATTACTTACAAACATTTTATTGTCATCTGGAGTATCTTATCAATGTGGTTAGACCAGTTTAATTTGGCACCCTTGGGTAACGTAGAGATATTTAACTTACTTGGAGTAATCGTCTCACCATTTAGACTAGTTGGACGTAGGTCCGTTTTCCGTTTCCATGAGATAGGGACGATAACTGTTTTTACCGGGTTGATGTTGAATCCTGCCGCTTTTGATTAGTGTGATGTGAAATAATGTTAGTGCGCTATTGGGTCTTGTCGAGTCAACTTTTTTAACATCAACACAACTTACAGAAAACGGGTACTTTTGTTGTTCATATTTTCTGTACTATCACGGAACATCGTACAGGTCATGGCTTCATAGTCTAGCCTTGGCTCACTAATGAATTTACTACTACTGCCTTTGAAATTCATTGGGCAGAGAAGTCTAGATTTAAAACTTAAAGGGTGAATATACAATTATTATAACTTATTTAAAATATCACAGAAATACAAAATTAAATAGATCTGTGGCGGTCATCGTTTCCCGCACAATCAGTAAACAATATCCGCTGCAAATTTTAATCAATAATCATATAAATACACGCCGTAAATTTTAATCAACATCCGCCAGAAATATCAACATCCAGAATGCTTAAAGGAATGGTCGAGTCATCACTTCAATCTTCGATGCCCTTCTGGGTATATGCCGATTAATTCCCAACACTAATTAGTCAATCCGAGACTCCGGCATCGGCAAACCGTCATCACCTGCGTCTCCATCTTCAGCAACCATGCCGACATCACCGTGCCAGTCCACCGTCATCTGCGAGCCTGACATCAGCTGCCGTCACCAGAGCATCCGACGACATTAGCTAGTCCGTCACCAGACACCGCCGGCACCGAATCTCTCATCCGGCAGTCTTCACCTACGAGTCCGACACCAGCAGCTGCCACCTGCGATTTCACCACCGAGTCTGTCACCGGCCGTCGTCATCTGTAAATCCGACTTTCGTCTCCTGCAAGTCCGGCTTCAACTACGACCAACCCCGACGACCAGCGCCTGGCGATCGTCTCCGGCTGCCGCAGCCGCCTGAATCTCCACGTTTTATCTTTTATTGTGGCACAACAACACCACAGATCAACTTACAAGGAGTGTCTCAATTGACCGTCATGGAATTGAATGAATATGTTTGTACGTGTAGTACACATATATGGACATAATTTGCGTTAACGGGAAAAAATGTAAAGCTTAGTGTCGATTGCTTTAACAACAACATTCGCCATATGAGTATCGTGGCGTACTCGTCAGCGCGCCAAATTAGTTCAAACTTTCTAACGGTGTTATGTTTTTTGTCTTCGTTTTGAGTTTGCCCATAATTTTAGTAATCATTCTTAGTTTTGTTTATTCTGTTTATGTCTTAGAATAGAATAAGTCATGAAACTGCACTTACGAGAGGCGCCACACTTCTTTTTCCATATCTTTTATATTTATATTTTAAACATTTATAAATCTATAGGTAATGTTATTTTTATTACTGCTTTATATGTCTTATTAAAATCAATTTTGTACTGGTATCGGTGTTTTCATTACACCATCCTTAGCAAAATAACGTCACTTTATCAGATTCTTTGTTTTTTGATGTTTCTAACATTGGTATGAAATGTATGAAATTCAATGATAGCGTAAAATCATTCAAGATGTGTATGTCTTACGTACTCATGATTAGACAAACATGCGAATTCTGTACATTCTCTATCAATCCTAACCAGCCTGTTGTCGCACAGTCGCAAAGATATATTTATTGTTATAGAACATGGCATTGTATAATATATTTTTCAATATTTCAGTTTCTTTCGAAACTTACGA
Source organism: Weissflogia rhopalogaster (assembly GCA_019419845.2). Taxonomy (NCBI): domain Eukaryota; kingdom Metazoa; phylum Arthropoda; class Insecta; order Coleoptera; family Staphylinidae; genus Weissflogia; species Weissflogia rhopalogaster. The sequence continues at coordinate 4,774 of WSZQ02083916.1, forward strand.
TATTTCCGTGTGTTATTCGGCAGAATTAGCATTATCACACCGATAAGAGCAAGCTTAGAAATAAGTTTAAGCCGAACAGACACGAACATGTAAATAGCACATTTTAGTACAACAAACGGTGAAGAGAACCTTAATAGTATCAGCAATTAACGTGGGTTTCAGGAAATAACAACAAGGGCAGGACATTTCTAATAATTCATATAGTAGATATCCTCATCATGGAATATTGACATTGATAATTATAATTGAGCATAGAATTCTTGTTTTATCAATGTATAACCAGAGTTAGCATTAAGCCATGAATATTTTACGTATATTATTTGATAAAATTTTACTAAGGACAAAATACTTCCTTCTTCAAAGCCTAATTTATCCGAATGCTGCTAAAATAAAAGATCCACGTTAATTCGCGGGTTGATGTAGCTGTGCGCAACACCATGTTTAGAATATGCAGAATAAATACATTACATTAAATATATTAATATTTCATTATCATCAAAACTAATTTCTTCTTATAAAAAATTCTGTTTCCGCCTGTCTCGGTATATACAGTTATTGATATCATTAGCAAGTAAAGTGACCTAAATAATATTAATAATTCTGATGACGGTAACCTAGTGACGTTAACCTGGCGATAACTATTTAAAATTTAACATCAGGTTCATCCAACATTCCTCGCGGAAATTTTTATGGATTTCTTTGAACAAAAATATTTTAATCCTCTCCTTAAAAATATCAAAAATTGGAAGAGATACGTTGATGATGTAATTTGCATTTGATTTATTCTGTTCTTTAGATTATTTTTTTGATAAATTAGTACGTGAGGCCCCAATTTAAAATGTACAATGGAAAAAGTAGCGACTAACAATAAGTTATAATTTGCAGAAAAAAAACTGCAGTAGATAACCGCCGTGATGTTAGCACAGCAACAAAAATGTCTCTAGCACAAATTCCCCATTTAGATTACCAAGGAAAATGCTATTTTCTAAACCGTAACTATTCTATATCTGGACTTAACGTTGTTCTGTAGGAAATGAAAAGACGAATTCATTGGTGTTAAGTAATTGATGACATCTCAATAAAATCTATAGACAACAAGCTTTGAAAATTTCAATTATTCCAATTACAAATCACCTTCTCATTCTTTTAGCCGGGGTGTTTAGCTTCCGTTTTTTCTTATAGGGGGATGCAAATTTCAAGACGAATCTAAAGATATTGTTATAATTAAGCTTATCATATAAGTTCTATTAAATATGATTTTCATATTCATATGAGAATTAGTACCGTGAAGCAACTGATGAGTTGAAATTTGTGTTACGCCGCTCTGCCGAAAAGAGATTTATGTGACACTAATGGCATCATTTTAATCCTAGTTTAAAGACGAAGGCGACTTAAGTGGTTGTTTCTAAGAGTCCACGGGTTGGGTAGGATTTTTTTGGTCTACCTGCTTCCGCCTTTAAATTCTCCCTTTTTTATCAATTATTAATTAATTTTACAAATATTTGATGGTACAATAGTACAATTATATTAATCTTTTATTTCTCTTATCTAAAAGATAAGAATATCTACCTCTACCTTGACATCATTTGTTAATAAAATATTTCACGATCGAGTCTGTGTAGATAGGAGAAAGCGTTAAATAAAGAGATAATTCTTGAAAACTATCAAAATAAAGAACTTATTAAGGTATGGCATCATTAAAAATTAGTTTTTTTTTCAAATTTACTAGTAATTTGTAGTTTTAATTCATCTTTTCAATTATCTCAACTTATATCGAAAACTGCCAACTGTATACAGGTGTATACACAACTGTATACACACGCACACACGCCCTCAGACGAACCGATACTCGGGAATACACAAAGGAAGGCTAAGTGGTTCTTCATCTCGATGTAAACACAGCTTCCTTAAGGAAATGATAACCACATAGGAATTTCAAGTGATACGTTGTAGTTCTTGCGAAAACAAATGATAACTTTTCTAAGAATGCTCTTTACGTATCAACCCGATATTTATTTTTGTATGAAAAGATACAACTACGTAATTACGTGTAAATTTGCAAAAAATACTGATTTTTAAAGATGCCATACAAAGCACTTTAAAGAGTTCTATATTTTGGCACCAGTTTCAATGCTTTTCCTTTTTATTTAACCCTTTCTCCTATCTGCACCGACTCGATCGTGAATTCTTTTCATCAGCATATTGCTTTCCGAATTTTCAACAAGTTTTGTCTGAATACCTTGAGGCACCCTCGTCCAGTTTTGGAGAAAATTGAGTGAATATGTCCTCGTATGGACCGATCAATTGAAAATTGCATACTTCAATTATCCATTTAGGGGACCGCGTCAAAAAATGGCTCTCTGAAAATTTATACTTATTTGTGTTACATAAACAACATGTATAACGTTCAATTTTTATGTTTTGTTTTTCTCTTATGGAAATCACTAATAAAAATCTTTCTGGGATTTTTTACTAACTTCACAGCGGTTGAAATCATCGTTTTCCTTCAAACTATGGTTTCACGATCACTTGCGCCACTTCAACAGCGCAGGGAATACCAATATTCCGTGCTTGTCGAGCATCTCATCACTTCTGACAATATATGTGCAACCCACGGCTTAAAAAATCTCCAACTGGCTTCCTTTCAGCATATAACAGTGGCGCGGCGAGCTGTTATAGCGCACGGTTATCATAAATGCAATATAACGGCGCATAGATAAATAGAAAAAAATGTACATGAATGGATCGGTAATATGAGTTATATGTAATATGACTAAGTAACTGAAATTAACTTTTTTCCAAGTCCCAACACATATTAGCGTTTACCCGTCCAGCCGTAAAATTTGCGCGTAGCCGGACACATATGCGATAGCTTTATCGTGAGAATTCATTATAATAACTAAAAAACAATGTTTGTGATTGCTTGTACCGGAAGATAAGCTTAATGGGAAATTAGAAACTTGCATATACTACTTGTAGCAGAATGTACCTCTCGTCGCTTTAGCTGCCATAGCTGCCTTTATTTTTGATTACATTGGAGTACATTGAGTCTATCCCGAAAGCCCGAATCTCAAATTGCCCCTGTTCATTTTTCAAGCACGCACCTTCATTGTTAAGTTAATCGCTTTCAACACCGAAAAAATAATATACGCACTGTGTGTTCCAGACTCGGTTTTTCTATCTGACAGCGCTATGAAATGGGAAACACTGTCCATCGCGCTCCCTTTCTTACATTTGATATTCTCCGCTTCGTTTCTGATATAAACATGATGTCATTCGTGTCCCTCATAAATAACCAATAAAACGACCTTAGACAAAAATTTGGACTCATTCATGATTGTTGAGTATATAATTATCACACAGCCCATTATTTGCGATGCTACAAAGTCGAGGGTAATTCGGCTTTTCGAAGCACATTCAAATTGGGGCTGTTTTATGATGGTTGGGTTAATAAGTATAATAAAGTATATCTCAAGTGGCATTGCATACATAGTTTTTTTGATTTCTCGATAAATTGCAACTCGGCATTGCCACCTTTCGCCGGCTTTGAAGGTTTTATTGAAGTACGCAATAATTAAAAGAAAGGGACTGTGCATCGCGTTCTTTTTCGCTACCACCCGGCATCGAACAGTTCATTCCTTCACCCGAGCTGTGCGGCGCTTCTCATGTCAGCGCGTCGCTGGCCGCTGTGCAATGCGCGTATCTTTGCATCGTGGCTTCTTTTTCATATCCTATATATTAAGAGATAGGTGATGTTCCTACCTATAAGAAATATGTGCCAGGTACAAGATATTGTCCAGCCTAGTCGCTCTCGAATCGAATATATCACCACTGCATATCTCAACGGAATAAATCAGCATAGAAGCTTATCTAAATAGAAATTAGGAACTTACTTATCGGGGAAAATATATTAATCCTTTAAATCTTAATCGCTGGTATTTCCTTACGATAATTCCCTTAACCCGCTTCATTTTACAATTTGCAATCTGCTAATTCCTTATCACATTTAAACCACTTTAATATCGTAGCCCCCTAAGAATAAATCCGCAATGACAATGACAAACAAGTGGGAACATACCAAAATAAAATAAATCCCCAGAATATGAATGGAGATAGGAGTATGGTTTAATTTATTTTATTTTATTTATTTAGGATACCCCGATATTGTCTCTACTCCTCGTGGATGATCTATGGCCACTCTCGTGAATATTGATATCACACTTTCTCTGCACTTATGGGCATGTTATGGGCATGTCACCGTTACGGCCACGGTCTCCGTACCTTTATTCGGGATGGAGAACGGTGGAATGTATGTATTCTTTTTAAATAAAGTTTAGTTTACTTTCCAACCTTCGACTTATGAACATCCCTCCTACAACCGCGAAAGCACCATGTAGGTGTGAGACCTACGCTATGAATTCTTTTGAATAAGTCAAAGAATCAGACTTAGCTTATGACCTGATTGTCTGAGTTTCTTGGCTCGCAACACGCTGGGTACACACGGCGAGGCACTAACTAAGAAATGTATTTGAATTTTGTAATTACTAAGATTTTGAGAACTTCATGTACAACTACAACGGGGCAAGTAATTTTGTAATTATCCCGCGCTGCTTTAGACAGTGAGAAAGAATCACACATCTCGGCTGCTTAAGATGACGTGCAGTCTTAATCTGCATCGCGTGGCGTGGCTTTGGTTTTGCCTGGTCTGATGAATGAATTTATGATGAGCTGAAGTGGTATGGCATAGAAGTAAGAACTGAAAATCCACGGTGCACCAGCGCCGCTTCTTCGTTTCAGGAACCCTTATAAATAACCCTCATATAAATGTATTAATATGGTGAACGGTTCTTACATTCGAAATATTTAATTTCAGACTTGCAACACCCAGTACAAACGCCTTATAATTAACAAGGACAGGGCAATAAATTGTGGTTTTTGAAGTACCTTTTGAAGTGTAATAATAAAAATTGAAGCATTATATTTTAAATATAGTATATTTTAAATATTTTAACTATAAACATATTTTCCTTCACTCTTAGTTGGATTCATGAACACTTGGCTTTTTCTGACGTTAGCCATAGATAAAATATTAGTGAATTATTTCTTGAAAATATACATATGCATTATTGCAACGAGCCAATGTTGCATGTAATTTATTATATTTCCCATGCTATATAAAGAAAATGCTGTAGGAGTCTTTACTTTTAAAATTACAATGCTCAATATGAACCTTAGGACTTTAGTCTCCAGTTTGTTGGTTCCCGTTATTGCTTTGCAAAGCACAGTTTCCAACGCTCAAACTTTTAACGATGTTCCATGTGATCCTGATTTGCCAATAGTAAGTCATTTTAATAAGGAATCGGTAAGTGTTTAATAAATATATTTATTTGCATAATAGTAATTATGTTACTATTAATCAATTGCAGTTCGTAGGAAAATAGTACGAAGTATATAGATCGCATACCCAACCAAAAGAAAATCCAAAATGCTATACTTCCATATTCAGTCTTCAGAATAATTCAATCTATGGCAAATTCGGCACTTATGTTAAGTAAGTAGAAGTATATCTTCCCAATGTTCATTACATAACTACATTGTTATAGTACAACAACAAACGAACCAGGAGCGCAAACGTTTACTGTAACTGCTGACCCTTGCGATGTAGAAGTTGGTAAATTCATAATGAATTCCGTATTTACTCCAGGTATCTAGGCAATTATGAATCACTTCATACTTGTTTTAGATTTACCATGGTGGATTTTGAATACGGATTACAATACATTTACTGTTAAATATTCATGTATGAATTTTCAACGAGGTAGACTAAAAGCTATTTGGATTTTGAGTCGAAAATCAGCATTAGTTGTGAAGATATTTAAAGGGGTCATGAAATTCATGAAAAAATATAGTATTAACTTGAAATTGATACAAATAGTACAAAATTGTGATTAAATAAATGATAATAAAACGTGTACCAACAACAGATTAATTTGTTTTCCATTATAATATTGCAGACTTGATTTTTGGATATAATCAGAAATAAATTTATATGTGTAATATATGTTATAAATTTTGAATTTTTATAAAAAAAGGTACGCCATTGCAATACAATGATATACATTAATAATGTGCTATAAATTTAATACGTATACAAAATATGGATGATTATAGTAAAAATATATACGGATGAGGGCCAAAATGTTGTAGTCATATTAGTGAGGATCACATATGTCAGATAGGATGCTCTTGCAAATTATCAGGATTTAAACATGAGATCCCCAACCTGGAAATCAGTAATCTTACTGACAGTTGCTCAACACACGTTTAATTATTTAGAAAATAATAATTAAAATGAGAAATAATTTTATGTCCACAATATTAATGAAATTTAGATTCCGTCTGAAATATGCAATGAGCCGAATAAGAAATTACAAACCGATTATATTGTCTAAAAGTACTATTGCAATTTGGAAATTCATTTGCATATTACCGATAATCAAATGTTAAATATAATTCACGAATTTCCACCGTAACCACCTGACTAAAATTTCATTCTCATGAATAGTGACTTATATTCTTGTTGACACCAACATATATAATTACATAGATAAATTAGTTTGGTACTCTTTAAAGAACTGAAAAATAATGAAGTTTTATAACATATTTTCTTTCGCAGTTATTTTTGGTTTTATTGATACCAGAACTAATAGTCTAAATAATTGCGATAATTGTAAGAAAGCTATGGATAATTTCAACAGCACTACAGTATAATTCCAAATGTTATGATTTTTATGTTAAATTTAATTCTATATATATATTAATTTGTAGAAATTAATATATTAATTAATATATTAATATATATTAATTAAAATTAAAATTAATAATACTAAAAAGAGTGTTTGCTCCCAAGCGTCTTAACGATATTATTTCCCCGTGAGTTGTAAGTTCACCGGGCCTTACTGACTTAAATCAGCAGAGTAAGTCCGAAACGGCGACAACATATGGCGACAACACACAAATAACACGACACGAGATATGTAGAGAGAATGGTGTAAAATGCGTCTCACTTGTTTGAATGCTGTGTAAAAAGTTATTTTATTTTAATTAATCTTTGCGAGCGAAGGACACAAAAATGCGGGAAAGGGTCGCCGCAGCTTAAGCAGCGCTGCTAACATTAAATTTAGTTTGAGGTGCAAATAACCCTAACAGCGGCGGTGGGGCGGACAAATAGCAAGGCAAAATTTTAAATAAACATGTTTACTTTTACAATAGATAAAATTTTACGATAGATAAAATATATATTGGCTTATTTTTCATACCTATGCAAATGCATTATGTTATCGCGCAAATTATGCACATAATGATTTTCCATGATATATAAAGTAAGCGATCTTGCGAATTTAGTTTCAAAAATATGTCGCTCTTTGCGCACGTTAGAACTGTAGCCTTCAGTTCTTTGTTTGTCATCGTTGCCTTACGAAGCTCCCTTTCAATAGCTCAAACGTTTAATGATGTTCGTTGTGATCCAGATTTGCCAACGGTAAATCATTTTGATAAAGAATTAGTAAGTATTTATTAAACAACAGAATATTTTTGTACATAATAATATATTTATTTGCCTAATACAAATGAATAATAATATTAATCAATTTCAGTTCGCAGGAAAGTGGTACGAAGTATATAGATCTTACAGCCAACCACAAGAAAATACAAAATGCTATACACCCATATTCATTCTTCAGAATAAATCAATCTATGAAAAATACTGCCCATATATTAAGTAAGTCTAAAAAACATTCACATCATCGGGCAACTAATATTTCTAAATTGTTATAGTACAACAACAAATGAACCGGGAGCTCAAGTTTTTACTGTATCCGCTGACCCTAGCGGTTTAGAAGTTGGTAAATTAAAAATGAATTCTGCATATATTCCAGGTAGTACAACATTACAAAATTCAAAACACGTACATTACAAAATACGTACAACGTTACTAATTGACTGCAATTGGCTAGTTACATTATCCCAATATTTCTTGTAGGTATACCGTGGTGGATTCTGGACACTGATTATAACAACTTTGCGATCAATTATTCTTGTATGGATTATCAGCATGGAAGACTTGAAGCTATTTGGATTCTCAGTCGTAAATCAACATTAGATGAGCAATCATTTAAGCGAGTCAAGAATTATATGAAGGAACATGGTATTAATTTGAACTTGATACATATTATACAAGATTGTGTTGATTCGATGTAAAATCAATTAAATGGTGCAAATTAATATTATTATTGAGAGTAAGTACCCAACCTTGAAATTAACAACTTGAAATTAAAATTACAATAAATTGTGTAAAAACAACAGATTAATTTGATTAATTAGTAAAAAGGCATATGACACATCGCTCTACTCTATGTAAAATTTTATAGGTATTGGGATTTGTTAATAAAATAATTAACCTCGTCAGAGCCACACTTACAGAACGTGTTCAAAGGTCAGAGGAGAAATTTAGAGCCATTCGAATTTCGAACAGGTGTAAGGCAAGGAGACGGTTCAAGCGCAATGGTGAAGATTGCTCTTCAACTGTGTTTTAGAGTCGATTATAAGAGAATGGCGGAAAGCAATGACCACACAGGGTCATAGGGTAAAAATGACTCTGAAGAAAAACAATTCGATTATTGACTGCCTAGCTTTTGCAAACGGTCTCGCCATCGTTGCAGATAGTATTGCTATGGTGAAAATGCAAATAGTCTTACAAGGAGAATATCTCAATTGTCCGTCTCGGAATTTAATGCAACATTATCTACGTTTAGTACACATTCAAAGTTTGGTCACTATTAAAGCGTCGGTTTCGGTTTCGTAGTGCAGTGGTAGTGCGTGTTTGCCTGCTGGGTTGAGGGTCGCGGGTGCAGATTTTGTTTGCGGCGAACTTGTTTTTTATATAAACATTTTATATTTAACAAATAATTATATCACCCTAAATAATATAAACCATGTTATATCTCTTTGTCCTTATATCAATTATAACGGGCTATGTTGGGAAATTGATATGTTCCATTTGTTATGAAATTATACTAATCTGAGATTGTTTTCTTAATATTGAATTAGAGTTGCTTGATACGCATTTGTAATGTCCATGCGTTCTTACGAGAACCTCTGTGATAAATTCAACAAGTATAGAGAAAATGGAATCTGCATCAAAGAAATGTATTACATTAAAGGGAGAAATCATTCATAGGGTGAAATTATTAGAAGAGAATAATCAATTTCCCAACATAGGTTCATGTTCATTCAAAATTTCAGCTTTTAAAAAATGTGCAGAATGAATTGGTGCTTTGAATAATTTAATGATTAATATCATTCAGCATCTTGTGCAAATGGACCAAAATAGTAGGTAATATATGTATATATATTATATGTACATATATTATGATAATGTATGTATATAATTTTTAAATAGTGTTTTTTATTGGTATATAATTATCAGATAAATGTATAATTTTTATTTTAAAAAGAACGCCGCAGTCAAACTTCGAACAGGCAACCCTTCGGTCAGGAGGCAAGAAAGTAATAACTATGTCACGTAACCAGTAAAATATGTCTTACTATTAAAGCAATATCTACTAGGCTTAATTTTTACCAAATATTGTTTTATTTTTTTGACAAACCGCTAAAAACGGCATAAACACAAATTATTGCTATATATGTACTCCACGTACAAAAATGTTTATTCAATTCTTTGGCGGACAATTGGTCGGATTTGTGGCGGTTAGGTTGTTTGATCAAGGTTGCAATATTTTTGTGTACATTTAGATAATTTCGCGTTTGATTAATTGTTAAGATATTGGCGAGCTTTTTATATAGATGTACCAGATTTCTGTGTAATTGTGGGCACGGTGTATTTGTTTGATTTTTAATGATTTTTGTGTGCTTAGTCTTTGAGGTATCATGCGGCTTAATTTGATTATTTGTGGAAGATTAATGTGTTTAAGGGGCCCAAATGTTTAACGCTTGTGCCATGTTTTGCGAGTTAGCTTTTTGTGGCTAATATTTTGATCAGCTTTTGTAAGCGGAAACAGTTTAGTTGCTTATCCTATTTACCAGTTTTAATTTGTCGCATATGTGCTGCACAATGATTTGTAAAATGTGTGAACATTTTAGAGTTTGCTCAGTTACTGCGGCAGAAATGTGATTTGATCGCGACCGAATTAATCTGTTAGAATTTAACTTTTATGTACTAGGCAATGTTTTTATGTTTTTGTAAATTCATGCGCGTAATTTGAAATATTGCGAAGTTTGTGAGTGAAAACTGTCTTGGTTGCGTGCCGTATTCACCTGTTTGAAATGACCACTTATGTACAACAATTTTATGATTGTGTAAATTCGAGGAAATAAGTGATAACGAGTCTGATACCGAGCTGATTTATCTATCAGGATGTCTTTGATATACGATGATGAATTTTGCGCTTGAGACGGTTTGTAGCCGAAAGAGCTTGATTTCGTTGCCTATCTATCTGTCTGAATTTGTCGCTTGTGTCCTGCGCAATGTTTGTGAGTTCATTTGTATGGTGATCAATCCGATACATAACTTGAACGACTTTTGTATTTGTTTAGTTTGGAAGGCAAACGCCATTTGTATGCGTAGAGCTTGCCTCACCTAATTTTTGTAAGACACTAACTCTTGTGTTGAGTACGGCGAGGCATGTTAGAGCCCCTTTTCATATTTGTCGCCAAATTATCATTATTTAGTATGGCGTGAAAGAACTTTTGAGCTGTTTAGTCTGCACCACATGTTTTTCACGTTTTTGTAAGCTCTCAGTCGTCAAGTGGTTAATAAAGAGAGCATAGAGGCACATGATTCTCTTGGGGTAGGTTTAAGTGGATGCACGCCGCATTTGGCGCCTTAAGCGTCTGGAACACATCTTATCACGGCCAAGCGTAACGGCACATGAGTGCCCAGCTGCATGTGTGTAGCTACGAGCAGAGAGGTACTCTGTGAGCAGGAGAGAGTGAGACAGGCAGGGCGCGCCTCGAGGTATGATTGTGGGCGGTGTGCCCGGCTTGGTATGCCGCTGTTATCGGACTTCTCCCACTCAAAGTCGTGGGCGGAAGCGAGATCAAGATAAACTTTCGTTTTAAGAATTATGTTTAATAAAGTTAGTCACAGTTTTACTATCGAAACATCTACTTCTCGCTTTAACATCTACAACAATTAGCATTTGTCCAGCCAAGTGGCGCGGTGGTATGGTCGATGACCATTGCCCATGAGGTCCCGGGTTCGATTCTCGGTGGGGATGTATATTAAAGTGAATTCTTCTTCTGATCAATAGTGTTAGCCTCTAATATGACTAATTACATTGAAAAAGAATTGGATA
>WSZQ02083938.1:0-16144 GCA_019419845.2 Weissflogia rhopalogaster
AAATTTTATATGAAAATGTAATATCTAATGTGTTATTAATATTTTGATTTTATTGCTTTCATAATACATAAGGTAAAGATAATTTCATATATTTCAAAAACTATGTGAGATATTTCAAAGAATCTGGTAGCTAATGTAATAATCATTAATACTACAGGTTTTTATAATAATTAAAGCAACCGTGTTAGCAAACATGTTTTATAATGCTGACGATGAAGTGTCCTCACGATGGTTAGCCCGACGTTCAAGTGAACACGCGATGTCCTGTCCGGCTACGTTTTCATGGTCTTCTGTGGTGACATGCCAAATAGGTTCTCTCAAAGAAGAACTTCTCTTCACGGTTCTAGGCAGGATTGTCTAGAAGAGGCAACTTTGCTAAGATATTCTAAGAATTCTATAAAACATAGAAGCCTTATAACTCACATAAACGAACCTCCCGGTGACATCTTTACTAACAAATAGTGCCTGAAGTGTATCTGCTTTCTTTACCTGAGTAATAAGTACAAATTAAGAATATCCAGACATCGAAGTGACTCTCGAGAAGCATTTTAATCACATCACAGATGCTCTGTGCACAAAGTGCCCAAACCTGGCTGCATTCGATGCATTAACGATTGAGTTATGTCTCGTATAATATCAAAGCGTATCGTCGATAGATTCATTCGATGGCGCATTTTTTTGGTATAACCCTACCACCTACCACAAGCCCACAACCCTCCTCACTCTCACACCACAAATGGTATGTGTAGACTAGACTTGTGCGGCTTCTCCGACGCACGCCATCGTTTTGTAAACGTACGTTTTGTATGGAGCGGTACGGCGCCGCACTCTTTCTGAAAGTAAAAAATGTATAAATAATTTAACACCGACCGAGTATAACGGCGCGTCGCCGTCGGTGGCAGCCACCTCTCGCCCTTGTCCTCGCCCCCCTATGCCACTCTCACCCTCACCCATCCACCGTCGCCGGCGACGCGTTCTTGCTTCGCGTGACACGCATTTATAAATGATTTATAGACGTGCAACGAAACGGTTTTCGCTTCTGCTTTTCGCCCATCGTCGCGCTTAACCCCGAGGCAACTCTATCGTTTCCACCGTGCCCTCGCTTCTACTACCACGATACCAACCCCAGTATAGTATAACCGCCTGCCGGCATAGTGAAACAAGCGAGCCCAAGTTTGGCGAAGGTGGCATGAGCTTTTGTCAGTCGTACCGGAGGACGAGTACACATAATTCGCGCATAAAGCTAAGTAAATTAGCCCACAAGCACCGTAATTTGCATGTACGTCTACATTTTAGATTCTTAAACGAATTACCCGACAAATGTGGTGCTTTATGTTGGCTACATTTTATAGCCTCTCCTTTTAGAGTATTCTTCTTTTTTTTCCTTTACCCGTGTGACGTGTGAGTGAAAGCACGTTTGGTCGAGGCGCTAGGCGCTCGGAATGTTCAGGAGAACCACCCTCATGTTTTCGGGAAATCGTCGAATTGCTCTCTCCACAATGTCCCACGAAATGCTTCCCGTTCTAGCTCCGACCCTCTTCTTCCTCGAAATTTCTCTGTATCCCCATATTTTCCGACTCCGTAGCCGTAGTCCGACAGGATTCCCTCTCTTATTCGCAGAATAACTTTATACTACGCAGAACGTCAATGCTCTAGCTCTGGCCACACGAGCGTGTTTGGGAGAGGGCGGGAGAAGGATGCTAGATCGTTTGCTCCTTCAACGTACGTCAACTTTATGCGTTTGTTGGCTTCATTTCGGGGGATGAGAGCTGGAGCAAAAGGAGGAGGAGATGAGAGGTTCTAGAACTGAGCACACCACTGCGCGTCGAATGTCGGATTGTGCTCGAAATTTATGCGCAAGAATCGATTTTGTTGCACGTTCAGAATCTGTGTGACAGCAGTTTGTGTGGATTATACGCGTTTTAATTTGCATTCGAATGATTTGCGTGCGTCTTCAGCTGTCTACTGCCTAGTGATAACCTCAATTTGACGAATTCTTGCGGTTGGCCTCATTAAACGTGTTGAATTAAACACGCATTAAATGCGCTGCTTTTTTTCGATACTTTCATTTTATTTGAATAGAGTGCTGCGTTCCGGCCGACATTGGCTGGAATTTGGGTGAATGAAAGTTGTTGGCACTATAAAGGTAATTTATTGTTTATTAGATAATTATCGATTGCTTTTGTGGGAAACGGTAACAATGTCAAGCACTAGGCGGCGATGTTGAAGTGGTAGAGCAGGCGTTTCTGCTAAACTTATGTAATTTATTGCGTTCTGTACGCACTAGCGCACAAATTTGCACAATTTGGTTGGAGAAAATGTTGATAAGCTTCTTTTGTGTAGACTTTATAGTTTGTACAAGGGAGAGCCAGGTATGCATGGCATAGAGCTATGCAAAATAGAGCGAATAGGAGTATCCCTATACAACTTTCTGCAATTTTGGACAATCCTATATCTTCCTTCATAGACCAATAAAACTCAATTTCCCTCTGTCAGCTTGGGCCTTGGCCTCCCTTATCTTCCTCCTCCATTCTTTCCTATCCTATGCAACTTTCTTCCATCCTCATATTTTGAAGATCTGTATTGTGTCGCGGTTCACTTCATCCTCCCATCTCTTCCTTGGTCTTCCAACTGGCCTCCTTCCCACTATTTGGCCGTTCACTATTCGCTTGGACATTCTACTTTCTGACATTCTTATGATGTGGCCGGCCTACCGAAGGCGTTGCAGTCTGATGTATGTAGAGGCTGGTTCGTCTCTCAGAACCTGATACGAGTTCCTTGTTGTGCCGCCTCGTGTATCTTTCATTTTCCCCTACGAGACCTAGATTCCTACGCAGTATTTTTCTTTCGAAGGCGTCAATCTTTGCCTCGTTCATTACAGCCAGGATCCATATTTCGCAGCCGTGCATTAATATTGGCCGGATGATTGTCTTGTACACTTTAATCTTTGTATCTCTGGGTACCTCATTGAATTTAATAATGCTCGACGCTTTATTTGCCATCATTAATTTGGCTTTGATTTTAGAGTCTTCTTGGCCTTTGCTGTTGCTATTTGTGCCTAAATAAAACTCAATCAATTTCCTTCTATATATCAAACTTTTAAAAATACTTAGAAACATCCACATACAAAAACAAGCGTATTCACGTCTTTAATATTCATTAGTCGTTAATTTCCCGAGCATGAAGCCATTGATTAACGGCCTAGGCGGAGCGTTTTTTTTTCTTCTAGGACGAGGCTAAGAGGCTAAAGAAGCGCAATCATTCGCAGCGTTTAAGGCATTCATTCAACTGTGGTGGCGTGACGGTCGGCATTTCCAAAAAAGAACTCTGAATGTATCGCGTGTCAGTGTTGACATATTTTTTGGCAAACTAATCACGCTCATGTGTACCGTGTATATGTCACACCCTGGAGAAAGAAAGGGAGAAAAAAAGTGTATGAAAGTTCATTAACACCCGCCATAAGTCATGTTTATTTAGGTCTGCTAACAATGAGTGGTACTCCGTTAAATTTTAACGTGATTACATTAGTAGCAAATTCCTTTTGTAATTAATTAGTTGCCACTTCGGGAAAGAGGTAATTAAATTTTTACTAGTAGTTAATGATGTATTAAAGATGTATTAAAAACCGCTACAACTGATAATATACCGACTTTCACATTTTACTTAATTTTGCATCAAGATTTTTGCATAGTGTGCTAAAAACCCAATGAAAGAGAGAAAAATAAAGAACAGGATATGCTTTCACTTTCTTTTTTGATAGTTTCAAGTTCATACGAGGTGTGTTCAAAAAGTTTGGTGACTTTGTATTTTTAAGAAAAACTATATCTTTATCAATATTTCTCTTCATAGTAATCTTCGTCAGATAATCTCTGCTAAAAAAATCATTACTTCTTATCAGCCATAGATAAATACAAGATCGTTACAAATGTAATTACAAGAAAAATCGATTTTAGGGGTTCTTTACTAATAAATATGAAATCACTAATTCTTTTGAATATCGCACAGTTAAACCTACATTTAAATATTTGAGGTTTGTAGGAAAATGTGACGATTTTGATGTCATCAACGCTCGGTGGAAATTTGCTAGAATATGAATAACGGAAACTTTCCTGCGTGACATCAGGCAAACGACCCGGGGTGTAATTCTATGAGTTGGGACATTCTAGACGTATGCTGTATACGGTGTCTGCTTCTGTGAAATTGTATAGGGCAACAAGTCACTCGGCCCTCGTGAGCCGCAAGTGCGTGTATCTCACCTCACGTCAACGCTGAACACGCGGGGATGACGCGAAACCGCAAGTTTGGTTGGACGAGGGTGCATTTCTTTTTTTTTTCCACAACCGCGCCGGCGACGACGGCGATCGCCAGCTCCGCGCTGCGCGACCTTCACAGCTCGTTACCATAGGCAACACACCCGCGCGTTACGTCACGATGACGTTGCCGGTGTGCACCGTACGACGTCATTACATACGCGCGCCCAGCCCCTCCACACGCACACAATACACATATCTATGCCATGGTACGGCACGACTGAGAAGTCACCATGTTGATTTTATTATCTCCTCGTGTACATGCGTCGGCGCGCATCGTCAGATGTGCGCTCGCTGTAATTTAACGCCGCACCGATGCGCTCGGCCTGCTGGTGTACGTGCTTCGTGTAGTTGGCGCGACGATTTAGCGGCGGCGCCACCGATCGACACCGTCGCACAGACGCACGAAGCGAAGCCTCTGCCAATTTGTTGTGGCTCTGCTTGCTACGGAATTGCGCCGCACAAAAATTGGCCGGCACGGCGCGTTATTGTGCGGCGCTGCTATTAATTTATTACCAAATCCCGACTTTAACCCGATAATGTATTTATCTTACTTGCGTAATATACGTACGGACAATGCTGACTGGTTGGTTGGTTGGTTGGATTGCGAAACACATTCGGTTATTGATTAATTGCGCTTATAAGTTGGGAGAGTTTAGCAAAATATGTAGAGTGAGGGATTATTTTGGTTTCGCTTGAGCACATAGCGTTTATTCTCTTTTTGAAAACAATAGATTTAACAATTTAATTCTATACAGTGCCATTTGTCGAATAATTTGTGTGAAAGTTATTAGAGATGCTTATCTTTATGTTTGTTCTTTGTTCATATTATCCTGTTCTATTTTATTGGTAAATATTTCGCCATAGTTTCGCAAAAATTTTAGACGATACATAATAAAAATTTTCATTGCTTATTTTAACTACCATAAACCAATTGTAATTTTTATAGGATCAAATAATGTAACGAAAAAGAAGTTTAACTGAAAATGAGAACAAAATATTTTACAATCCATAAATATTTTTAATAATAACTAGCCTTTCTTTTCGTATATAACCTAATATATAATAACCTAAACATGTCTCGTGCACTTCCTGGCTCACATGAGAAAAAAAAGCGCGATAATCAAAACAGATACCGCGTTTTCAAGACCGTGCTAAGCGAATTATTATGCGTCGCGGCCATAGGCACCACGTTATCGTCGAAATTAAATAAAGTGAAAAGGTTTATATTAGCGGAAAAATAAATCTACTAAATTACAAAACTTCCAAAACAACATTCCAGTAAAAACCACAATAAAATTTACAAAACAAATCCTATCTGTGCCACAATTCATATGAAAACAAGCTAATAATAGTTGGACAGTGTTATCAAATGCATTAATATATTAACTCGTAAACATTTACAACGCGCTGGATTGTTGGGCATTAGTATATAACCCTATAAATCGCGTGTTTTGTGGGTTAAAGAAACTGGAGAAAAGCCCGAAACACAAAACAAAATGCAATAATGGCATCAAACGAAACGAATGAGATCGCAAACGGCGAAGGCACTAAACTCGAAATGAAATGATGAAATAGGTCGCCGTGGATGATTTGATTTGACTACCACCCCCCTGCACGTCTGCGTTGGCGCACCGCCGGCGACGGTGAACAAGGGCTCGTGAATCAGCACTCGAAACTTTTCAATTTATTCTGAATAAACAAGCGGGCCAGCACTACCAGCACAGCGCACAAATGGCGCACAAGTCGAATCTAAACATCGACTGTTCACATTTAATTTGCAGCAGTTCAACTCAACGTAACGTGATTTATTGATTTGCAATTTTTGTTTCAGGTAAGTTGCACGGTCTGATCATCTTCCGTTCTTTTCGACTAAAAAAACAAAGTTGTAAGCACATAATATATATACTTAAGGGTAAAACTTTATTTTCCAGGTCAAATTTTTATGACAATTAAATAGAATAGTGCAATTTTTTCTATTAAAATCAACGACATTTGAGATAAAATTGAATGCTCTAGCGCCTTTAATTTTGATCAAAAATGAAAAACCTAAACATTTATGCAGAGATTATAAATTTTCTTGAATATGACGTCGAGTAGTTTCCATAAAACATTAAACTTGCCAATTTTTATACAGTTTTAAAGTTAAAGTGCCATTTTCTCATGCAAATAAGACTTTAAAATGCAAAAATAGTAGTAAATATATATTTCTTCAAAAAACAATTGACGTCATATTCTAGAAAATCAAAAAACGATGTTGCGAGAAAAACGCGTTTAAAGTTTGGCATGTTTTTAAGGGCTATAACTTCATAAATACTGCAGCTATCGACTTGAAATTTTGAGAGAATCTTCTTGAATACTTTAGCCATTGATTAAGATTATCAAAATTAACGATTTCATCGTAGTTCCACCTTAAATGTATGTGTAATACATGAAAACAAGTTTAGAAGCCTCTTGAGTTCACATTAATTATCAACAAAGTATCGATAATTTCCAAATTATGATAATTCGTACTGTAAACACAACAAAATATGTATATAACCGATTTCAGGGGGTGTTTACTCAGAAAGCGTGGTTTATTATCACATTTAAATGTGGGTAAAGGGATGTACGTCAAACCGCCTGCGTTGTGATCGCGTTCGTGTGGCGTACAAATGAGCGCCAGTTATCACAATCGCAAGTACAAAGTCATTTGCATGCAAGCACATTACACCCGCCAAACCTAGTATTCAAGCACGCACATGTACAAAAATAAAAATGAGCGATTCATGTGCGCGCATGTGTGTACAATATCAGCGCTTGTCTCTCGATGCCGTGCGCGAATGCATGTAAACATTCTCAATTGCGTTCTACACACTGTTGTTCAGTGTATGATGTTGTTTGCAACGCAGATTTAAACACAATAATCAAAAACGGTCTTACGTAACACTATCAAGTAATAGTAAACAGTAGCTATGCATTCCATACATAGATAAAAAGAAAAATAACAACTTGATTTTGGTTTCTAAATTTATGTGATTTTAAGATGATTTTTTTCGCTTATTTCAAATCTGTAGCATTTGAAAAATCTTGATTTTCATTATTTCCTAAGTTTTGGACTTTTATTAAACTACTTACAAGACTACTACTTACAAGTTTAAACTACAATTTAATATTTATATATTTAAGTTAAAATGCATGCCATATTTAATTGCCTTATTATTTGAGTTACTCAACTGCGTACACTCTAGCGTCCTTAATTTTGACCCAAAACGGTAAACCAAAAAGTTTTTGAAAAGTTTATTAAACTAACTTGAATATGACGTCGAGTGTTTTCAAGAAAACGTTAAAATTTGTTATTTTTAAACAATTTTAATGTTAAAGCGCATTTTGCGTCTAAAATATTGAACAAATTCGACTTAAAACTACGAAAAAATATGTAAACATAGGTTTTTTCAGAAAACAATTGATGTTATATTCAAGAGAATTTAATTATCTATAAAATGAGGCATCATTCAGCTAAATCGGTGAAATAGAATTTTCGGAATCGTGTACGCAAAATCGAAAAAACTCGTTTAAAATTGGGTGAACATAGAAACACTATAAATATTAATGTGCTTTATGTGCGATTAAGACTATTGATTGATTTTCAAATCAGTTTTGAACTGGTAAATGTAGTTGCACCTTTAATAAAATTAGTTTTTGTAGAAAACGTTTTCAAGTTTCTCCTTCAATACTTCATTTTTTAATGGTAACTGTGAAAGAAATATCACACAAGCTCAAATTCCTTATTTACTTCAAGAAATTTAATATTAGTCCTACCCAATTAAAAACAAATTAAAATCGTTCTAAATTTACAAAATAATCTAATAAAACTTGATGTATACTTTAAAAATTAATCTACTTAAAAATAATCCATGATAATAAATGATTAATATTCCACGCTTTTTGTTGAGTCCTTTCAGAGGGTGTTTATCCCTATGAAGCGTGCTATTTTCCTTTATTTTTCATTTTCGTAATTTACTCCGACGCGATCGCTTGCAAACGATATATGTTTAGTTCTGGCTATTACCGTTAGAGGTCGCCACCTACCTGTGTACGGTAATTTCTCGTCACGACCAACTCAACTATTCGCGCAATCAACATATAGATTACAGCATAAATTACCGTCGAGTAAATCCTAGAATGTGCGCGGCCGCGCGTCCATTTTAATGCAAGCCTGCTTCCGAAAATTCGGCACGATTCCAGCGAAAAATAAAACATTAATATAATAAACACATGCTCCTGGAAAAAGCGTAAAGCAAATTTTCTCGGAAAAACTGTCATAGTTTGCGTTCTGCACAAAATTACTCCGAATTCGTGCGTCTCAATTGTTGGAACTTGAAACATATACATTGTTTTCCTCCAAATCAATATCTTATCGATTTTGCTCGGCATGTTGGCTCTAATAACCCAGCAAAATACGCGATTGTCTTTTCTTAATATCTCGCGTAAATTGTCCATCGAGAAAATTGATATGTCTTAATGCATAATTTACATTATTGCCCATACTTGCAGAAAGGTGGAAATACGTAGCGAAAATCGAGTATCATTTTCAATTATCAATTTCAATATTAAACGAATGAAGAGCGATAATCAAAACAATACGAATCAGTTTAATTCATGTATGGATTTGTAATAAATTAAACCGAATGTAATAACACGCTGTAGCCGGTGTATTTATTCTAAAATGGAGTAAAACAAAAATGATGTATTAATGTTAATGGCGTGCAACAGGTGTTTTAATTTTAATTACGTTGTTTTAATTTTTATATTATACGACTTCGTGTATAATATTCGTCACTTGGCGCTGTTTTGTGCGACTGGGCATCGACAGAAAAGCGGTGATAAAACGCGGACGCTCGTGAAAAATTAAATTTACAGCGCATATATTTTGTGCGTGGCGAAATTTTATGACGTCAAATATAATATGTGGAAGATGTGCTTTAATTATCTGCTAAGGTGCGTTATCTTTTCTATACATCAAAATCAAAAGGTTTGCATTTATCACGGTTAAAAATAAACCAGCGTTGTTATGATGAGAGTAATTTTCAAGTAGGTCGTGTGTAGATTAGATAATTGGCATATACATAGCATTTTGTCTGCTTTTGAACCTATATTAATAGGACCGGGTCCGACCGGTACCAAGTAGCGGCAAAAACTATAAAATATCTCAATAATTACCCAACATTGAGGCGTAAATGTGCATATTAAAACAAACTATATTTAATGAGGAATCGATCCGTACAAGCATGGGCATTCTGTAACATGCAGATTTGAAAATATTTTAGAACAAAGTTTGAATTTCACGAGAAAATTGGGCAAAAAATAATGGGACCAGTACTTTTTGTCCCTTTTACACATGCTGCTATAAACGAGGTGGATTTTATTAAAAGGGGTTTTGAGTTATACTCATTGAGATTTAAGACAACGTGAACTTTTCAATGTTTTGTTCTGCTACTTTTCAATTCTTTTATTTAGGTTTATCTACCAAAAATATTAAGTTTTCTGCGGATTCAAAGTGGTGAATTGATAGAGGATTAAATTCACTTTCCTATGAAATAATATATAATTTAATTAGCTAATTAGTTTTAGGGATATTAACGTAATAAATCAGTCGCAACTATTTTATATTCATATTTTTAAGTGCTGTCCTAATTATCCGTAATTTAAAAGAAATGTAAAAATATATAACGATAACAACCCTTTTCTTCTTCTTCTTCTTCTTCTTATGTTAAGCTGGTTAGTTAGAATTCTGAAATGACAATTACATTTAAAAAAGTATGTCTTTTGAATTTTTGATTGTAGTTACGCATAAAATAACGCCTAATTTTACACTTTATAAATGGACGTACCAATTTAACGTAACGTTTAACATCGTGTTTAAGTGTGAATCCCATAGAGCTACATATAAATAACATGAATAAAAGAAAATGTGTTGACAGTGTTTGGTTGTAATTTTTTTTACAGTGTATTGAAAATAAATTATAGTAAATTACATATATAGTATAGTATAGTATAGTATAGTATAGCATATTATAGTACTATAGTGTTGCCTCCAGCCCTAAATTTTTTGAGGGAGAAAAAAACTGTCACTACTTCCTGTCATATCGCGAAATACAAAATGTTGAATCGATCGCTCAGAGTACGATTACCATCATAATTGCTGATAGTGATTAACAGATGGCCTCAGTGTAGGGACATGTCAAAAAATGACTAATTCGATACTATTGATAAGAATCGAAAATTAAAGTATCGGTAAAAGTTGATAAGCATCGATATGTGGAGTCGATACCCATACTTTTTTTTTGACATCCCTACTCCCCATCTAAAGAGGATTCCTTAAACTGGAACATAAGTCATGCCCAGATTTAATAGGCTCATAATCATAAAAAGTATTATGTTACATTTGCGTGTGTACAATTTATGTTTGGAGGTGTTGAGCTTCATCCGTCCGGTGGCGCCTCCACTATCAGCGTGCGGTGAATAGATAAACGAACACGAAGTTTAAAAGACCGACTGACGATCGGTACTATTCGGGCGAAAGCTAGCCTAAACGCGATTCAGTGTGTTGAACGGGAATAGCAAGAGCGCCGAACACTCCCGACTCAGGCAAGTCCACAACGCGCCTTTGCAAGGGGAAGACGCATAGATCGGTGAAATCTTTACGTCGTGCGAGCGAGCTAGCGCGAGCCGATCTCTCTTCGACGCACGCAAATAGCCCCTCGCTGCCGCGCGCTTCACCGCTGCTGCCACTCACACGGTCGGCGCGCACCACGGTGTGTGCGGCTCATATTTTGACCGAGAATGACAAGTGCGTGCTGCGTTGTGCGAGTGTTCTCTGTACGCGGCGAGACGGGCGCGATAATCAGCAAGGCACCCGCGAGATTTCGTCTGTGATTGCGTGCACCAGGTGACTGCTGAACAGAACGTGTATAGTACGAAGAGGGTTGCACCTCCTTCGACGAGGTGAGGCTCGTAATTACGCGACAACAAGTGGTCGGGAAAATGTGGGACTGTGGTGCACGTCGTCGTCGACAGTGAAGTGCGTCATCATTGCCGTCGCCAGCGGTTTGCGTTTTCGTCGCGGCTTTGGTGAATTTGGATATTTTTTTGGGATTTGTGCGCTCGGTGTGTATTCTATCTGTGCCAGTCGTGTGTACGTGCGCGCGGTTTGGTGGCGAACGCGATGGCGATGTGCAGCACACGCCGGCGCGCTCCCCGTTGTCGTCGTCGTTTAGCAGCAGTGCGTTCCTCGTTGTGCGGTAGTCGTCTGTTGGATGTGCGCTGTAATAATCAGCACTCGTCGATCTACATCTACAATCTACATCCTAGGAACATTACTTCTTGCTTGTGATAACCACAGGAGATGTTTCAAACCCCAATCTTCCATACCAGGGACGTACCTTCAAACCATCTTACCAGGAGCGAAAAAATTTGGACTACCTCTTGTTTAATCAACTAGTGAACGTGGCTGAGCCACCCCCAGGATCTCGCAAGTCCTCCGAGGACATTACCTTGAACTAGGACCAGTCAAAGTACAATAATACATTGAAGAGAACCTCATGGAAGTATCTCAAAAGTTTTAAAGTTTCAAGTTTCTACATTTGAAATACCAACAGTTTTCCTAAAAAAAACAGTGGCTTAACTGTACTGTGGTGGGTGCCTGCAGTGTTACAGTTTGTAAACCTCGCAAAAGTGTCTACACTAGTGTTCTTGCATACAGATTTTGAAAGTCTACATACCTTCTTCTCTACTACTTTGTAGTCGATCTAGCGCGCAGCGCCGAAGAAGAGACATCGCAATTGTGCAAGAATTTCGTACCTCGTGACGTTGTGCGTTTCGCTGTGCGTGTGGATGTGATTCGCGGGTGCTACGTAGCGTTAAAGAAGGCTCACCAGAGAGTGCACTTAATAATATGCAGCAGACTTGAAAGCGAAGCCGAAGATCATGAAGAGGCCACCACGGTAACGTTTTCACACCAATTCCTATAATTTTTATTCTCAATATTCTTCTTTATACGAATAGGTATATTGTATTTATATATATCTTTATTCTCTCGCTCTGTCTCGAACTATGCATATTGGTTTGCAAGTTTGCAAGTTGGTGTCCTGCCTTGTCTTGATTTTAGGTGAATTGATGTATGTAAGTGTATGTGGTGCTTGCTACGTGATGACCGGGTTTGTGTGGGATGACTAATACGCTTTACTGACTAATGCTCTCGCTAGCTGTTGCTTAATAAAACTCTGTGGCCATTGGGTAATTTTCAAATTGCATCAGTGATAAATCACGCGGGCCGCTTGGATTTAGGGATGAATGTTGTTTGAGTTTAACCTAGCTCGTGCGTTGCGAAGCGGCCATGCTTGCTTGTTGTGACGACAGTGGCGTGTTTTGTTTTGAACCTTTGCAAAGGTCACTTGTACAAATAGTCTTGATCATTCTAGTCTTTTTTTTTTGTTGACCTAAAGTTTTCTGCAGTCTCAAATATCAACTATTGTGGCTCTGTTAAAAATATGTTCAAATACTCTGAATAGTTTAGTGCATAGTGGCTTAGTGTCTTTACCCTTGTTATAACTTCCAATTGTTGGCCGTTTATTGACGTTTTATTGTCTAGGGGGACGTTTTAATGTTTGGAGGATAATGTAACAATTGAAGTTTTGTCATTATTTGTAACTTTAGGAGGTCATCGTAATTAAAATACTAAGTAGACCACAGATAGACCTAAATCTGATATCACTTAAAGATGACTTAATCACCTCTATAGAGCTATCAGCTGTTTTTTTTTGAACGACTTGAAGTGAGTTTTATTTGGTTTTTCCATGATAAAAATAGGCTTTGACATTCAGGAAAAAGGTTTAAAACTTGAGATCTTTATTGTACAAGTGTTGATACCTTTTGGCAAGCTGGTAGAGATTTGTTTAAAGCTTAAATTTTGTTGTCATTTTTCTAGCTGTCACTGGTTTTAAGCTTAGCTACCATTAGGGGCTCTTCAAACTGCTGTCTTCATTGAAACCTGTTCTGTTCTGTTTTTAAATTTAGTCTTGTTTGAAGATTTTGCTTAATAGGAGATATTAGTGTCAGAGGAGGAAATTCACCAAATTTTCCTCTCTTTTCTAAAAGTCCTCTCTTTTCTAAACGTCCTCTCTTTTCTAAATGCTTTCTCTGTTCCTTGTAGTAGTATCTTTATTGATATTTCATCCTTGTATATCAACAATTGTCTCATATATTCTATTCCGCACTCTCTACTCCTCTAATCCTCAAAATAAAAACTATCAGATGTTGTTAAATCTGGTTTTTCCATAATACGCAAAAATAACCTTGCTCACTCATCCCGGGAAAAGTTGGAATTGAAAGATGCAGCGCACGATTGTGGCAACTTTCATGTAGGAAAGCGCTTGCGCCTTGCCACGCAGCCAGCCGTACGTCCAATTACGTATGGTCGTTAATTAATCGTGCGGAATTGTCATTTCCGCGAACATCGAGAGAGCGCGCGCGCGCGCTCCCGAGCTCTCGCCCGCGGCGGGGGCTTTATTTTATTTCTGTTTATTTCTGCCGCGCACCGCACCGATCTACTTGTTATGCGCGAGCCAGGATGGGTGGAAGAGGGCAGAGAGCAGCAGGCGGCCAACACATCTACGCGTGCACAAACACACGAACGCATTTTACGCGAACAGACGACACGAGTTGTGGCGTGAGCAGGCAGGCAGCAGGAGAGGATAACCTCGGTGTCGTCGTCGTTTAGACGTCGTGCATGATGTGGAGTAGGAATAGTCAAATACGTCGCGCTCTCTGTACACCCGCTTTGCTTGTGGATATGTTTTTGTGTCTGGTCCTACCTAACCTAAACGTCCGACTGCTGCGACGTACCAATAATCGAGTGAAGTAATGGCTGACACGCTTTGGGATTATAAATTCTGTGCGTTGCACGCGTCTTAAGTTTTAGTAGAACTGTGAGACTAGTTCTGGATTCTCTTAGCTTTCCTGTTTAAAAGTGGAAAATAGCATCATGGGATCTGATTCGTTATTGTAGAAGCAGAAATGAGGAATCGGATGTATGATTGTTCCAGAAAAGATACATATTGAGAAGAGTTATAGTCTTAAAACAGGAGTTTATGATCCTTGTGATGGTACTAATCTTAATACGTTATATACTATATAACTACTTCACAGCATCCCAAATCACATAGTAGCAAATAAATAAAATTATATATTAAGATATATATGCATAACTACAAAAACTAAAATAAATAACGACCACCCTTAACTTAACACGCTTCCTCATACAACCATTCTCTCACATTCATGCAAACAGACTCTCCCATTTATCCACCTATCCATACCCCTCACTATATGTTCCCACGTATCCACCCCATCCTGACATAGTGCACACATCATATATTCATCCCGCATCCATACTTTCCTTCCTTTCTCTTCGGATCCACACCTCGCCCTTGCGATCTTATTCTTCGCACTCATTGCCCTCTTGTCTATATCTGTTGGTCTGTGGTTGATTGTCTGTTGATTGTCATAAGTATCTGGTACACAAAAAGCGATCTGATTAATCGGAAGTAACAACTTTGATTACATCCGTCCTCTAAATCAATTCCCAGATGTTTCACTACTAACAACTGACAATCTCTCTGGCATTAACCTTAATATATGTGTTGTGGAGCTCGATACTCGTTAGAGCACCGCAGTAAAGCAACGTCGGACGTTGCTGGGCGTTGAATGGGCGACCACTTGGTCTCCCCACTTAACAAGCGGCTGCGGCGCCGTCCGCAAACTCCTGACTTCGCGGTAAAAACGCGAACGAAGATGGGGCGATTCGCTTGCAACGGTCCCCGAAAAAAAACCCATATGCACAAAGAGTTGCGAGACCGGATTGAGCCGGGAGAATGTTACTAATCCCTTACACCAATATGTGGTAGAAAAAGGTTGTTGATTGAATATATAATTCTCTGTACATATTACTATATACATACACCTTTTTAACGAAAGTAATTACTAGCATCATTTTTGGAGAACTCTTAAATATGAGTACAAAACGATATACTACTACATCGTTCTAGTCAAATTATCCCCAATTAAAACGCAAACTCAATTAATTAAAATCTTTCAAAGTTACTCGAGTCAACATGACTAATTGCAATATCATGGTGCCTGATGATTTGAATATTTAATTAAATGGTTTCAATTTGAACGCTTGCTTAATTTATATAATACGAGTGGAGGAGAGTATTGCGGATGTCGGATGTAAAGTCCCCATTTACAAACGAAAATAAAATTTACATCCGTTCAAGATTAAACTTTTCAATGCGCCTCTGGGTATTTATATATTCAACACTAAATTTCTCGTCGCGCCCGCAAGGCGATGGCCGCCGGCGGGCGCATTGCAGAAGCGTAATTAACGGCGACAAATTCCCCAGCCGAAAATAGAGTACTTTACTTGTTTACGCACCTCGCGGAAAGCATCGTTCGTTCGATGCTGTACGACGATGCGTGCACACATGCGAGTTGGATAGAAAATGTAATGAAATTAATTGCGTGTTAGACACGCGTATATCATGACAATAATTTTACAATGGGGGGACACATTTGCATTTCTTATCTGCTGACCTTATTCCTTTTATTTGTATGTCGCTTTAAGCACTAATTGCGACTTTGCTCCCTTGTTACGTACTATTAGGAACTGTAATTATGAAAATATTAATCCCTAGACAATGGTGGGCATTCTCTGAGGGTGGAATAATAGTCATTTTGTGTTTTTTGGTGTTATTCAGGTTTTAGGCTGTTTGTAGTTTGAAAAAATGCAGGAA